>JABCKB010000197.1:0-50661 GCA_013184455.1 Fusarium continuum | reverse complement strand
AAAGGTCAACATGGTAATTTCGTGAGGGAGAACACCATTTTGAACCAAATACCGCACGAAGCGCACGATCATGTTTGCCTCCCCCGGGTTTGAGAAGGAAAAGTCATTGGCGTTCTGTGCTTCTTCCCACTCGTGATGAAACCACCAAAGGTTCTTCCCGCCCATGCCTGGAACTGGAGGTCGAGCATTAGGATCATTGACAGAGGGATGGTCCGTGAGCTTAGTGTAAAAGGTGTTCACGACCTCACGAAGTGCGGGAACCATGCGGCGTTGAACCTGCAGCATGCTATATGGGAGCCTGAGATTGACAAGCCTCTCAAACAAAGAGATATGCATGTTGTAAGGTGCCCGGCCGAGCTCCCGGACATCGACCTGCGGAACCAGCTGCTGATGGTCTCCGACGAGAACGATTTGGTCGAGACTAGGATACAGCGCTGAACTGATATTTGCCTCTCGAGTCTCAGCAGCCTCTTCGATCATCAAAACCCGAGGCTTCACAGCCGCAATCAGACCACGATACTTGGTCAACCCTGTAGTTGTGCATCCCAAGATTTCGATCCGCTCGTCTTTGATGATCCTGACGTCGTTTTCCCATCCACTGATCTTGACCTCATCACAAGCCGCCTGGTACTCCTTCAGCAGCTGAGGAAATCTCTTTGCTCTTGCGCTGATTAGGTCCCTCCGAAGCAACCGGTAGACCATTCCGCGCTGTGGGGGCTTGATACTATACAGATTGCTATGCTTGGCCAATAACTTACGGGCCTGATAACACCAAGCGGCCTCGCCTGAGAGTGCACCGGGGACGGAACCCGTGACGTAGAACTTAATGGGAAAGAATTCGCCATGAAGCCTTTCCTTGTCGTTCTCTTGTTTCGACTCATCGACGTCTTCGTCTTCATCAACGGGCGCCTCGGTTTGATCTGTCGGAGGGCGGTAGACGTATGTCTCGTCAGACTCAACACATCCTTCAAGCCATTGAGCAACAGAACTAGCGGAGACCTCATCATCGTTCCCGTCGACCATGGGAGCAGCTTCCCATTCATCATCATCCAGAGACTCGTACTGTTCTTTGGAGATGAGCTCTTCTTGAAGGAACTGTTCAGCCGAAATCAGATAAGATGGAAAACAGTCTGACAAAATTTTCAGAATCCGATCGAGAGCCTTCTTGCGAGCGGCCTCGCCTTTCTTAGGACCACGAGGCATTTTAGAGTTCCTCCGAATGTTGTACAGGGTACGAGCACCAATTGCTTCATCCTCTGTGCGTCCACCAAGACGAGCGATGACAGCTTCGAATCCCGAGCATCGACCCAGAAGTTGATCCAAAGCATGATTAGTTTGAGCGGCGACCAGAACTGGCGGGATGGCCCCGCCGTTCTCTTGCCCAGCTTTGAGTGTAGAGACGTAGCTTTCGAGTGCCACGACTGAAGTGAACGTTTTGCCAGTGCCAGGGGGTCCTTGGATAACAGCAAGCTCTCGCGAGGTCATACGATCAAAGGCTTCTTTCTGGGACGGGTCGAAGTACTTGACGCTTTCCGGAAGTTGAGCAGCCTGACCTGGAGCTTCAGCGAGATAGGCCGCGTTGCGTTCTTTGGTTGATTCATCGATGATGTACTTGTCGAATTTGGATCTGGTGAAAATGGATGTGAGCTCTATTGTTAAGTACGCCAAAAAGGAAAAGGCTTACTCGAAGTTCGCGGCATGCTGCAAGCCAACCATTGCATGACGAACTGTCTCAAAGTAACCACCCTTGGCTTCGAGCATGACCATCTCGACAGCGGGATCAAAAATTGCAGTGTCACAGTTGGCCCAGAAAATCTCAATGCGAGGTGGAGTGTTCTCATCTTCATTGTCTTCTGGGTTCGGCTCCAGACCACCGAGAAGATATCGTGCTGCAACAACTGCGACAAAGCACTGTTTATCGAAGTTATCGGAGCGAGGAGACAAAACCACAAGCGTGCCTGCAGTGAGCCGTGTAGACTGATTCCAGGCCACCCTGGTCGGAGAGCGCTCCGTCGAAAAAGAAATTCGACAGGCAGGGCCAGACTTGGTAAACAAATATCCTTGAACATGGACCTTGCAGAAAGATGTAAGTAGATGTTTCGGAGATGAAGGAGAAAAGCCAACTGACTTGGGTATAGATGTAGAACTCGTCATCACCTTCCATCATGGCAGGGTCATTCCTGAACCGATTGACAGCTCGCCTGAGCAGCTCAGTACCCTCAAAACGATTGAGGGCATATTGGAATTCCAGATATTGCTTCTTCTCGAAATGTCCATCAGTCGGTGGACCTGCGGGGAGAGGAGCAGGATCGATCGTCATTAGTTCCCTCGGTTGAGGAAACTCCGGGGTGGTTCGCCAATCCAGACCTTCAGGGTCAGATAATCTTTTGTGCATGACATGGTTGCTAATGATCTCCAAGGGAGACTGGTCTCTCGAGACCTATAAGACGTCAGTATGAGCAGAAGAGCAACAGCGTGATCACTCTCACCTGGTGTCGGTTAATCATGTTCACGATAAACGCGAACGAGCTTCTTCCGCTCCAACAAGCGGAACTGCCGAGAAGAATGAAGCAAGATAAATCGCGATGGCGGTTATTCTTTGAATAAAGTAAACAAAGAGTGGCTTGCCAGGAGGGAAGAGATGCTGAGCTGTGATCTCTAGAAGTAAACCACACAGGGCAAAAGAGCCGAGTGTGTTGAAGATGGAGAGAAAGAACAGGAGATGAAAATAGGCGAGTATGGATGGAATAACAGCAAGTGATGGTTGTAAGGGAGAAGAAAAAGACGTGGAGGAAAAGGAGGAGAGGGAACCTCTAAGCAGGAGTGGTGAAGAAATTTTATGAATCGAAAGCAGTTGCTCAAGAAGGAGAAAGAGAGAAGAAGGAAGGAAGAGGAGGGGAGAGGAAGTCATGGGATAGTTAGAATATGCACTCGAGAAGGAACATTTGGGCGCAGCTACCCAAGCCAGACGATGAGTCAGGATAAAAAAAGTGAGAATGGTGTTGCCAGCTGCTTGACAGTTGTACACAGGTGCGAGATGGATGCCAGTGCTAGAGTTGCCCAGGGGAAAAGTGCCCAGCCAGTGCCAAGCAGATCTTCTCAGTGCTGCTAGCGCAACAGTACTACCGCAGGCCTGATATCCTTATAAGTTCGATTACAAGGCTAGAAGGAAATGGTATTCCTTATTCTGCTGGTTACCTAGGTAGAGAGGAGTTCACGACCGCCGTTGCAGGTGTTCAGCACCAACCCCTGGCGAGATTCCCCGAATGCACAGTTGCCGGTTATTCGAACAGAGGACTGAATATCGGGAAGCCTACACAGTATTTGGAAATCGCGTTTGCTATTGTAGAAGCTGAGTGCAGTTCGAATGTGTTGGAGCAATAGAAGAACGTATATGGAAAACTGGGAGGTGGGTGGAAGTTCTTTAAGAGCGGGAGGCAGAACGATCTGAAAAGGTTGAGGCGACGTATTTTGGCTCCTAAAATGACCAGGCATATCAGTAATTGCTTTATAGTATCGTTGTGCTGAGCGAAGGGTGGCTCGTTCTTTGTAGATGCCCCGTGACCACTCTGTTATTGAAGGCCAGTGATTAGGCACATGTTTCAGCTGATTCGTTGGAGCGCCTTACCTATTCAAATACTTCAAGGCTTTGCCGAGTTACTCTGTTGATTCTTGAGCGTATATTCAATTCCTAAGTCGTTCTCTTTGCGCCGCTTGCTCGTTGATCACGGCTTCGCAACGTCTTCGTCTCAGGGGGAATTTCGTTGCCGCTCGTCAACTGAGAATCTTTCTCGAAGCCCTTGTAAGACCAAAGGTAACGAACGCAGTCTTATAATACAAGCTTTGGATTTCGATGAGGAAGTGTAGGAAGGAAATAAAAAAGGAGAAGAAAAGCCCCATTGGTAACGCACAACATGCCGGTTGGCGGGATCTCGGGAGGCTGCAGACGGTGGCACTCGGTGTGTCGTTGAATTTATAACAAACATGCCCTCATCCTTCAACGTAGTATCTCCTACCAGTAACTAATGGAGGTACTGATGGTATCTTGCATGAAGTGTCGGATGAAGGCATATCGACGTGGTGTATTCAAGGGCGTACAGGATCGTACTGCACACCCCAGTCGCCGCCAATGAAGTCTCCGAGCCACAGCTGCAATGTGCCCTCGTGAAACATTCTAGAAGTGATGGAAATAATCTGTCAGCATTCTTCAGGGGCTGCATGGTCGACTTTTCACGATAAAGGCCACATACGATTCGCCAAGTATTCCACCAGCCGCAGGATTGTCGCCCATCAAGGGCTCAGATGGTTGACCTGGGATGCTGCTGGCTGGGACGAGTCATTGTAAGATTGCGGGCATAACAGGACCCTTTCTTGTGTGAAGGATCGGACTACAATGTAGCAAACACTTAACCCTTTGCGTTGACACACCTGCATGCCACAAACTATGCACAAACACTTCGACGTCAATCATATGAACGGATGCAAGAATGGCCAAATTTAACGATTTCATTCCTCTCCGGGGTGTTCCGTGTATCAAACCCATCTTCCACAACAAACATTGACCTGACACCATGCAATCCCTTATTTCCCTTACATGGGGTGTTCACACTCTACACAGCAAACCGTCAACAAACCGCTTATATAAGCCCGTGATAGATTCAACAGACCAAAGCCCCCTTTCGCCAGAAGATGCCCACCCCATTCCCTTTAATCTCCATTTCGCCTGGTAGAAACATTGGCTAGATCCCATAGTCTACACCCCCAGGGATATTTGTGGCTGTACATAAACTCGTATACAAGCATGGCAGGATGCCTCGCCGAAAGAGAAGATAGGCTTGGAACTCATTAGAGTAACCCAAAACCTGCACGTTCCAACTCGAGACCATTAGGGAGGATAGGCCGACCTTGCATGGGGAAAGGCCAGAAGAGAGGGTTTTCCATACTATCCGCCGCTTTCTTGACCGAAGGTGACTGATCCGATCCTGTTGACATGATCGGTCCCGTCCCCCACTGGCAAGTGATATCTCCCTCACGCATGTTAGGAGCAAAGAAGTTGAGGCTTCCCGTATGCGGCGATACCAATCGATCATACTCCTCCGCCGTGAGATTATCGGCGTTGTTATCGACTTCAATATTCCACTTTGCTGCCAAGTAACGAAGAATGTTAAGTGCTTGCTCAGCAAACTGGTGGCAAGGTGCCATCTCAGTAAGATCTGAGATGCCTTGAGAGATTGACTCAGTCACACGAGGGTCAATCTTGACAGCTTTTTCTATATCGCCCTCAGCAGAATCTGTGTTAACAGCTGCCGCACCGATCGCAAGATGCATAATGGCCGATGTCAAAACAAAATAAGGCACGAACGAAGGCGTTCTTCGCAAAGTGTAGAGGGACGAATACGACCTTAAGAGGCCTTGTATGGCGTCGGCTGCCTGAGAGCAGACATCACGTGGCGATACTTTTGATCCGATGATTCGTAGCTTGATCAGAGGTCGAAATAAAAGTAGGATGGCAAAATGATAGTACAAGCTACAAAATTAGCATTTTCAACATGAGTGTATTCGTGTTCGAGACTTACTGAGCGAATAACACAGCTGGGGTGAAGTTGTGCCCCAGCCGAAGTACTTCAGGTATGCGGTCGTACCAATTGAGGTACTGCGTGTACATACTCAGAAGCTCCCTCGCAGTGAGAGGTTTACCCGGAGAATGCAGAATGTACAAAGACTGATGTACCAGCTCGCTTAGTTCGCAGAAGCATTTATATACAGATCGTACGTTGGATGGCTGCTGACATGAGCGTTGTAAGGGAGCCCCTGGTCCAGTTAGTAATGGTCATTGGGAGTCAACTGAGTCAGAACTTACCATCATCAGTATAAGGCACCCACAAAGACGCTTCGATGTCTCCTATTATCGCAGGTTTTGGAGGTAGGTGGGGGTAACAAGAACATTGCGGCAGTGAGCCTGTAGCGAGAGACCATGCACTGTAGTCACCAGTTAGAAGAGCCTAGTCAGGCAATACAATGAGAAACATACTGATCTAATGCAAATGCCCCCCAGAAGGTTGCCGACTGCACTGCAAGTTCGTCCTCATCCCCTTCATCCATTATCCGGTGCAGTCCCATCTCAATGGCCAATCGGATGCTCTGGCCAGCGTAATACCAACTCTCCGAATCTCGCCCGCAACTAGCCTCTCGGATAGACATTATCCCCAGGGCTTGGATAGTTGTAAGGGTGTGATGGTCAGTTTCTTGGGAAAACAGGCGCAGCGCCTCCTTGAAAAAGTGGTCGCCGGACGTATACGGGTCGTTAGGGTTGGCACGCGACATTGGTTGAGTTGAGAAGCGGCAACCCAATGCGAGGAGGGCATTCACCAGTATCGGCGAACAATACCGATTTCGTCCTTCTTGGAAATCTTGCAGGAAGTGTTCCTTGCTTAGGGACGCAAAAGTCGGATACTCCCAACAGAAATACAACGCCAGGAGGTGTTGGACAAGGGTGATATCATTGGAAACGGTGGTCCACGTTGAAGCTGGTGTTCGTAGTTCTGGTTCGTTCAAGGGTGATAGAATTTGCTCGACACCGTGGTATCGTGGAATACCATCTGTCATTTGATCAGGGTGCATCCCTTCCGCCCAGGATCCCACTCGGTTTTGTGGCGGTCCACGCAGATCTGTCGTCCAATTCATAATATCTGGGTGTGAATTACTTCTCGTTGATCCAGTCTGGCTATGGAATGAGGAATGCCAGGGACTGCGCTGGCCCATCTCGGGCCTCAGGGGAGGCTGCTGCGGTGGTACTTGATTTACACCGATACTCATGGCAGCCAATGACCCTAATCCACCTCCTGGGAATGCTGGGACAGGCCCCATCGAAGGTGCTTCGGGTCGGGTGGAAAAGGAAGGCATCGAGCCTCCTCCAGGGTGTGGTGCGCTTGCAAGCCATTCTGAGATGGTTTCGATAGACTGTCCGCTTCGAAGACGTGTCAAAACCTCTTCCCATAGCTCTGGTCGGACAAGCGCTGCGAGAACTTGGTCACTGGAGCGCTGCTTTTGGCGAAGACTCTCGATTTCGGTCCGCAGGTTCTCCTTTGACTGGCGTACGGGAATCTCGTAAACACACTCGACATCTTTTTGCGCCCTACAACGACCGCACGGTTTTTTGCCGTCACACTATTGCACGGCGATTATTAGCAACGAGGATATTTGTAAATGCGACAAGTATGATAAGTAATAAGGTACATCCAATAATTACGGAAATTCATCGCAAGCTACTTTAGATAACATGATTCGTAGTGGGACATGCCGTGACGTTCGAGGAAAACGAAGTATGAGTGAATCAATCTAGCTGGGGATATCTGGGAGCAGGGCAAAGAGAACTGGTCTGCTACATACCTTTGCGCGCTTTTTGCGACATTCTGTACAGGCATTGGGCGTCACAACGCCCAGCCCTCGACGACGTTTCGAGTTTTGTGTGTGGGTTGCGGTACCAGATGCAGTCGAAGAAGATTGAATTGAGGTGGGGGTCGGATTTCCTTGCGAGGAAGCTCCCCCGACTTGCGACGCAGCAGTTCCTTGTGGCGTAAGTTCAGCACTGGCCTGCCGTTGACTGGCACCGTCTGAGTACTCAGTGTCTACATCCATCGCTCGAATGATCAGCCTTGCCCCAAGGCCGTCGCAAAGTTACAAAAAAGGGCGGCAGGAGAGAGGGTTCGTGGTTGTCGTGTGCGGACCGAATACAGCGTCCGTCGCTAAGCTTTGCGAGCTTCTATCTTCAGCTCGAAGAGCTTCGTATGGGATGAGGTCTTGGAGGGGCGACGGCGGAGTAAGGTACGGCACAGTCTGACATGCTGCGAAGGAATTCGCGATGGTGTCGTCGAAGTTGTAACTTGAGCTTGAAGTTTAACCTTTTGTTTTGTTTCTTCTCTGCTCGTCACCGAAGATGCGGTATTGGTTTGGCGCGAGAACCAAGGATGGTTTAGGCTGCTGCTACCTGAACGGCTTCTGATTTCGCAGTCGCGTCACGCCTTGTAGCGGGGGAGAATGCGATGCGGAGACACAACGGTTGACGATGGCCCAAGCTCTGACAATTGAATCAAGGCCAGTCGCAGCGAGCCGTCGTGATTACTACCAAGACCAAGAAATGCGCATTTGCCGATATGGCTAGTAGAGAGCTAGCAAGACGCAGCCGAACTCGAGGTGAGCTCTGAAGCTCGCGAGCTGGCGGATTTGCGACTAAGGGGGTTCGGAGGAGCTTGAGGCCGATTCCGCGAGTCAAGGGAGGGAAATGTAGGCGTGCAGAAGTTCCGGATCAATGGCGCTTTAAAGCGGGCAATGTTATTTATTCTTTCTCGCTAGGTTTTGCGATTTGCAAGAGGGATCAACAGTGCTGCTCAGAGCAAAGCCCGGTTTCCACTTGATCGACGATGGCGCCGGCAATAGAAACCACAAGTTGTTGAATATGGTCCATGCACGGCGCGGACTAAACGGCTATCGAATTGTAGGAACTGACGATGGCGAAATGAGATAGACGAAGAGCGGAAATTATGCGCAAATAACCGAAGTAGAATATTTCGAGCTTAAAAAAGAAAAGACAAGGGGGAAAGTTGGAGTAAGTGACGATGAAGATTTGTTGTAATCTTGAAATGGAATTTCTTGCAATTGCGGTCACGATTATACCTTAGCAGCGGTCGATTCCAGGTTCAGGCCGGCTCAATTAGAAAGATAGAACCGCGGCGAAGGGTTTCGAGAGGTAGCAAGCGCCTTTGATCCCTTATGCCTCTGCACCCTGTCGGTTTATTCCTGTGTTCCCTTGGTGAGTTTTCTTTGCAGATGCTGAATAGCTCTGGTCTAATGGTCCAAGCAGCGTCTCTGTGTGGATAGTCAACAACTCGATCACAGAAACCAAGATTCTATCTCACATCGCCTCATGTCGTGGAGCTAGCGATGATTGATCCGATTGTTTGGGGAATTTGCAAAGTAGATATAACGCTGGGGAAGAGAGATGAAAGTTAATACTGATACTTAATATGTTGTGGAGAATAGAAGGGTGAGATGCGCGATGTTCCGCGTTATGATGATGGTTGTCCAGATTTTGCTTTTGGCGGCCCCAGGTCAGGACGAACCTTATTATAATTTTTACAATTTTTACATGCGCGAGCCTTCTTGTGTTTGTAATCCGAGACACAGGCTAAGCGTTGTGCTGATAGCCTATGGCTAGAAACTGAGTGCTTGAACTCGAGACGCAGTCTACAAGCCTGGCCAATATGATGATTGTTCATAACGCTTTCCAGTGGCTCGCCCCTTCGTAGCCATAAATTAACTGCAAATCATGTCTTTTCTGACTGCCTTAATGTCTAGGAAAAAGCAACGTTGGCCGCACCGTAATTCCCCTCACCATCTTGGTAGCTTGTTGTTGGCAAGAAAATTTACAAAATTGGTGTAAGCTGTTTCGAAGCCTGCGGCCTGATCCAAGCCCACACCCACATCATCTCAGTCACCCGCTCCACCCTATTGGATCGGCGCGGAGCTTTCCAGATTTCGCATTATTCCTTGCATTAGAACCTAGTCCGAGTCCTCCATCCCACACACTCGTGGCTTTTATATCGGAATTGTTCTTCATGGATATAAAACGGATAGCCATTTCCAAGCCCCGCTCACCTCTCAACCGGGTCTTCCGCGGTGTAAAGAAAGGTTTCTGCCCCCGTGAGAATGATGTCAGAGACGTTGGTGTCTTGAAACCATCTGGCTACCCCAGAATGCGATCAACGTTGATGTTCTGATCGTCAACAGCCTCTTACATCTTGGCGATGGAGGACCTGACGCTGCTTATCTATAGCGTCGTTACTGACAAAGGGCTTATGTCAATTGAAACAGCGCGAGCAGAACGTAAATTAATCATTGTACCTCATGTCCGCATCTTCTCTCCCAAGGTAAACAAGAGCACGTTGCCAAGTTTGTTACAGTAGGTCTCCATACCAGCTCTCCAGCTATCTTCGCCTTGCCAGATTAGCTTTCAATCCCAGGACCATCCATCGTCGTCTTGGCCCTCTCCACTTTACGGTTTACCCCACAGTGCCTACGTCATCGGCGTTTTGACAGCCTCAACGCTCAACCACCTCAGCTTTTATTACGACATGGGAGTTGGGCTGCATTGTAGAAGTTACTTCAGTTTATGCTGTTTATTATTTACAACTGGACGCCGAATTTCACTATGCAAAGCTGCAAAACAAGGCGACCCCAGTCTTTGACAAAGGAGGCAGAACATCACCGCCGTATATAGTTGATTGACGATGTTACCACGATATCCATCCCATGATTCCATGCTACAACGTACTCGTTTTCCAAACACCGCCCAACCGCGCCCCGTACGTATGCGCCCAGATACTATGCACCACTGTTGTACAGTCTTGTTTCTCAATTACACAGGTATAATCCCATACCCTACTAAATCAACCGCTATGCAAATGGCTCCCGGTTCCCCTTGCTCGGGCTCCGATTGTACTTGATAGGGCTGCGTCCTCGCTCTCCCTTACTTGGACTTCGACGACTCGAAGGAGTGAAAGGCGGCGCAAGAATTGACTTCATCTTGGGCGGTGAGCTGTCCGTGTCCGTACCATCGTCCAGCATCATATGGCGCTGCATCCTCGGAGTCTGTACGGGAACCCACATGAATCCAGGACCGTTTTCTGGACCAATCGCTGGATCGCGGGATGAAGCTGCAGGCTGCGACTGAACAGGTGCCGCCGGCTTGTTGGCATATCCGCCCAGGAAAATGTTATTCGCAAAAGCACAAAAGATGAGCACGGCGAAAAAGAAGCCCTGTCAACTTGTTAGTTATGTGACCGTGGATCTAGACCGAAAATAACTTACCCAAGCCTTGAGATTCATGGCATCGGAGAACTCATTGATGATTTCGGCGATTTGCTTGGCTGTCACCTTGACCCTCATGATGGCTTCGGGGTTCTGCGTCATGCACTCAAACCACTCGTCGCACATGGCCTTGAGCGCAGGACGATCCTTCTTTGAGCACTCGTTCATGGTGTATTGAGTCTGACATTCCGTGATTCTGCCCATAATCTCGAACCGTGCCGTCTCGTTCGCATTCTCGATATCCGTCTTAACAGTGGTTACGATTGACCAGCCAATGTAGACAAAGACTGATACAAGAAAAAAGTTGACAAGCAACTTTACCCATCGATACAAGTTGTCGGGAGCGTTGGGGTGCTCATCCAATATGTGAAATAGAGATCCCAAGAAACCCCTTGGCGTTTCCTTTGTCTTCCTCTTGCCGCGCGACCGTCGTGGTGCAATACTATCATCCGAGTCGGAATCTGACTCTGTCCACCGGTGTCGAGTTATGCTGCTGACATCTCTATCGAGATTGTGCCTCTTCCGCTTGCGGATAAATTCAGATACAGAGAGGTCTCGGCTCGCCCGAATTTCGCCTCGGCCTGGTGTGTGCTTTTTGCTTGAGAAAGGAGCCTTGCTGTAACGGTACGATTTATCGACCTTGGAGGGACTTGACACGCCACTCATGTTTACGTCGCTCATACGATCTGCTTCAGGTGTCTCGTTGGGGAAGTCAGACGCCTCCGTCTGCGCAGGGCTATCCTCTGCACCGGAAGCTTCAGACAGGGCTAGATCATCAAACGGTCGCCGGGGCGTTGTAAAGGCAGGGTTTCGGAATGGTGGTGCGGCAGCTTTGGAAGATACTTGAGGAGTAAAGAAAGAAGATTGAGGTGGTTGCGATTTTGAAGGAGTTCCTAAATTCGCGAAAGGGTTCGGTCGTGAGCTTGGTTTTGTAGGGGAAGCGAAGACTGCGTGCGGGATGAAGAGTTAGCCAACTATTGATAGGTGCTGGCACTGCGGAACGCTGCAGCCTATACTGCAGAGCCTCGTAGTCCGGCAACGGCTCAACTAACCATTCTGCGAGTTACTTTTGGCTGCGTGTGTAAAAGGGCTTGTGGGATCAAAAGGGCCACTGTCCTGGTATTCCCAGTCCATCGGACCTTCGTAAGTTCGACGATCCATAATCGATTGATAGCTATGCAATAGCTCGAAGGGTTACGATGTGAAGATTCGCCAGATGGATGGAGGTTGGTTTTAACGTCCGGACGTCTAATGTGAATGAAAGCAGCTGCCAGCCGAATTCATCAATTATCAATCCCTGGCAACCAAAAAGGCCAAAGTAAACAAAAGGTGCAGACAACCTGCCTCAGGCTTCTCACGGAACTTCCCGATTATGTCAGCCGCAGGGGTCGCGCCTCGCACCTGTTAGCGGCTCTAGCCATACAAAGAAAGTTGAAGGTTTGCGATTCGGCTGTTATCTTTCATGTTCAAAGCTTTCAACAAATCGTCACCAGCAAATTATTCAAGCAAAACTCTCTTGCAACATCAATCGGACACAAAAACTTCCTTCTAACTACTGATAGAGAATTCCTGGTGCAATCAAACACGATCGACAACGCGACGCCATGTCCGAAAGGGATTCACCCATCGGCGAGCACGCTAACGAGCCTGTCAACGATGGTCAGGAGCAGGAATATGAAGATGCTGTCGCCGCTGCCGACTCTGATCGCGACTCGGATGCGCTGTCCGAAGTAGACGAGGATCAGTTCGAGGATTACGACCCTGAAACTGCCAACATCGAAGACCGTCCCGTCGACATTGACGAAGATGTTGCTCGCACATTGAAGGCGACCAAGAGGAAGCGCGCAGAAGGAGAGGCCCCAAAGAAGCCTCGCGAAGGCCGCCGAGATAAGAAACGACGAGATCGAGATGAAGATGTTGAAATGGACGATGCGGACGACGGGGGTAAAAAGTCACGACGATCAAGACGCGCTGGCGGCGATGGAGAGCGACGACCTCGCTCTAAGGCTGCCACTCCGGAGCCTGAGAAGGAGGAGCATCTCTCACCGGAGGAAAAGCGGAAGCGGGCCATCGACCGAGCTCTTGATGCAGCAATCAAGAAGCCCAGCGGTCCCAAGCGCAGGAAGAAGGATGAGATTGTAGGTGTTGTGATGCGCATGGTTTGAGTTGCACATGGCTAATCAATTCTTTCGCAGGATCTTGAAGACGAGATTGATGACTTGCTGGCCGATCTCAAGGTGCAGATGGAGCAGGCATGCCAGGCTGACAACCAGGCTCGCGAGGCCGGTCAACCAGCTCTTCACAAGCTCAAGCTGCTCCCTGAGGTCACCGCTATCCTGAACAGAAACAATGTCCAGCATGCAGTCTTGGACCCAGATACAAACTTCTTGCAGCACGTCAAGTTCTTCTTGGAACCTTTGAACGACGGATCTCTCCCAGCGTACAATATCCAGCGTGATATCTTTACTGCTCTCGCCAAGATGAATGTTGAGAAGGAAGCGCTTCTCAGCAGTGGTATCGGACGAGTTGTTGTCTTCTACACTCGAAGTAAGAAGCCCGAGCCCAGCATCAAGAGAATTGCACAGCGACTCCTTGGAGAATGGAGTCGGCCTATTCTCAAGCGAACCGACGATTACAAGAAGCGACAGATCGAGACTCGTGATTACGATTATGAGTATGTACCCTGCAACCGCTTCATTTGTTGTATATCCTAACTGTGATTCTAGTGCCGCCAAACTGGCGCAGCGCCAAAAGACAAGCTCGCAGTTCAGTCTATCTCAGCGTCCTGCACTGAATACCAAGGACGCCGAGCGCGAGCGTCTACTAGCCCCCTCGCGCGGTAACAACTCAGCCCGTATGGTCAATCTGCCTTCAAGCTACACTGTTGCTCCTCAGAGTACGTTTATGGGAACTAGAGATTCTAACCATCGTCCTCTTGGTGCTGGCGGTATGGAGGCATTCCGCAAGATGACTCAGAAGAGCAAGAAGCGGGCCAACTAAGTCTGGTCGCTCAAATTTGCTATTCGCAGCTTACTTGAAACATATCTTGGCGAACGTACAGGTTGTAGGCTACTAGTTGATATCAAAGATGATGGTTGGTGTAGCCGGGTTTGGGTCTGGCGTTTGGGGCGTACACATTTGAGGATCAAACTCATACAAAATGGAAGCCCTTATAATGGGTTAATGTTAGCTGCTGTTTCTACACGTCATGTTTTGTGACTCTGATATATGTGATGCGAAGGTTGTTCGTCCCGTGTTCTTGAGACAGCAGATGACACCGGCGATCTCCATTCCACGTGCCTTTCATGGGCTGGTTTTGCTTGACACATGAACGAAAGAACGAAAATAGCTGCTATGACGGATTCCTTAGTTGTTCTTGTAAACTCCATACTAAAGTCCGAAATGAACATATGACAATAAAACAGCCTCGGCTCATGATTTGTGAGAACGTGACGTTGACATCCTTCTGTAATACCTCTTAAGTAGGGCTGCCATACTATTTATTCTAAAGCTCCGGGCCAGCGTCAAGCTACTCTACTTTTATTCTACTAATAATAGCCCTCTGAGTCTCATCACGACTCGAGTACGGATTACTGGTTCTGGTGAATAAATAAACGTTTAGCTCTTGTAAGTGGAACACATGTTGGATACCGATATGAGCATTACGTCCTAGATCCCGGTACGGCGGAACACCATCCCAAAGCGCCTAAATCGAACAAGTCTATTTTTTCACCAGGTGTTCCCCACCTATGATGGGGTTTCACAACTTGAGTTTTCGGGAAGTGTTCCTTGGTAAGCTGCTGGAACGGTGACGTCAGGCCGGGGGTGTTGGAGCCCAAGTTTTAGCGATTGGAGAGGCTGGAGTGAAGAAGCATTATGCATGCGAATACGGGTTGCAACTGTTGATGAGAATTAACAACGGTTGAGACGCAGATGAGATTACAGTGAAACCACACATATATGAAGCTGAAGCGAGTTCATATGAAGCTCGTCTTCCTGAATGAAGTAAAAGCAAATTTACGGCAGACTCGCCACATCCTTGCAGAAGATAACCTGGACCTGATGGCTCTGTTCAGGTTGCTTAAGTACCCCACGACCGGAAGGTACCTGCAAAGTGTTGAAGAAATGGCGTCAATCCCTAAGAATCTGGGAGCACGCGAAAAAACTTAGCGCTTGATGCGGGAGTATCATGTTGACTACCGATACCTTAGTTTTAAGTGCCGCTCGATACGGCGCAAGGTTCCATGTATCGAATCCGATTGTGTCAGGCACAGGGGCCAGAAGACAAGAGATCAAGTTTCTCCAATGGAATGCTTATGAGGAGCTTTCTAATGCATCGTCATTGTCCTGTCAGTAAAACGCTGGGCTGCTTCAGGGCTGTGAACCATTTGAGGCTCGAGATATCCACATCTGTAAGTATCCATGATCCCGTGGAGCGTCCGCCATGGTGAGTAACTGTCGTTATCATGGTTATGGTCTCAACAATGTCTTGTCGACCTGTTTCAGTGCGTTTTCATATGAAACCTGCCCTATTGCAACTGTAACTGTGACATAGAGTTCATTGACCTGTTAAGCCTTTGTTTCCTGGTTAAGCATAGAGAATTGTCTACCTAGGTATGCAGATATGTGCCCACGCAAGCATTATGCGCTAGGATTTAGATCGCAAAACTTGAACAGAATCCGACTCCATAGCATTGCGCTTACACTTGTAGAAGGGAAGCCGTCGCAAGACTCGGTTGGCTCGTTTGTACTGCAAGAATCGCTCACCCACCTTCCCACCTTATCAACACGGACCCCGGCCTCTTACTGCCCCTCCTTGTCTCCGTCTGGTTATTTTTCTTCTCTCGTCTTCATTTTCGTTCCCAAGATTCTGTCTTGACACCTACTAGAAACCTGTCGCGGCCCATCCGGAGCCCGTCGCAAGTCATTACTCGGTCAACCAGATTACATCTCAACATCCGTACTACAGCTGACTAGCTTGCTTGGGACCAATTCACCGGCCCGCGTACTTGATTGATCCTGGTCAGATTGCGCGCCGCCACTGCGCAACATCTTTGGTTCGACTTGCAAAAGATCTACCTCGACGCCACTGCCGCAACCACGACCGCAATTATTTACCTACCAATCTCCCCGATCATCTCCCAGCTTTGTCCAACGCCTTCAACACAATCATCTGAGCGATTTTGATATTATTGAAATTCATTGCTACGAAAGAAAAGAAACAAGCCCTCCCGCGACGCCCACCGATCGAGCACTTACAAGCACCCCTCTTCCCCCACTTCACCTCGACTTCTTACCGACACCCAGAGAAACCGTCGCATCCTGCATTTCGATAAACTGTTGAACGAATTCACGATACAGACCATTGACGACTTGGCGACACAGCCTCCATCATTATCCCGACTCTGCTTTAGAATATAGACTCTGCACTGTCGCGCGCAGTCAGATTTGACGAACCAAACACAATGAACGGCACACAATCCCCCGACGCCCAAAAGGCTTCCAACTCCAATGCAAATGGAAACGATAGCAACAGCAGCAGTATGGGGGCCAAGAAGCGCAAGAAGGATCTCAAGCCTATCATCACCATGGAGGGTGAAAACCAGCCAGCTGGGTATGTATAAGAACGGTTCCTTATTCATCTCTTGACATAGTCGCATTATGCTTTGGCCAGGCTCGCATTACCTCGACTCCCTTTCCTCCTGCTTTTTCCACATGACGACTACACCGACCTACACAGTTTTGCTTTTTGATGACGAGACCTTGCGATTTCGTGTTTCTTAGTTGTTTGGTTGGAGGCTACTGGTTCAAGGATTGCAAGGCATCATCCAAGATTCTTCAAGCCTCTGGTCAATTCCAAACGGCCTGTCTGTGGCCAAGTTGATTTGATGCGCGCCAATATCTGTTGACTACTCTTGGCCACACACAACATCAAATGATGCTGTGGGCATGAAACCAAAGGCACCCTTTCAGGGGAAGCAAATGGCGGCCCCAACAACGATTAAGCATCATTCTATCCAGATGTCCAAAGGACGGTCAACAACATATGGCACGGCATTGCGTAACCTCACACAAGACAGCAGTGGCCATTGAAGCAGGTTGAAACAAGTGTGGACACTGCTCACAGTGGCTTTGCCAACCTCTGTTCTGGAGCTTTGGGGGGCCGTGTGCTTGGGCTTTGATAGGAGGACAAGCCCCATAAGTCTTGGGCATTCACCAACCTTGTATCACTCGATCGATCACTGGGTCCTCTGTACCTGATTTCGGCCTACCCTGAAAATGGTGTAGTCAGTCACTTGCACATGGCACCTCAGGATGTGCCTGAAGCTTCTGTTGGCTGATGAAGGCGGAAGAGGATAGAGTGTGATGGTGATGGTGATGGTGGTTGTGCTCATGGCTGTCTGATCTGTTACCACCTGACTGAGCTGTCTGCACCTCTGCCATCACTCTGTATTCTACCTTCACGCTCCCTGTCCTTTGGGCGGCTCTTGGCGAGCTGGATGCTTGAGCCTTGAGCCTTGAGCCTTCAAAGACCCTTTACTCGCCGGGCGGGACGCTCCGCATCGCGCCGCGTGCCAGCCATCCCATGGTCTCTGGCAGGGCCCTTGGAAAACAGAAGGCCAAGCGACTGCAGATCCGCAAAGCACTGAACCCGGCCCAGAGTCAAAGAAAAGAGAAGCAAATCAAAACCAAAGACAAGGAGCACGCCCCCGAGCCCAATCGACCTCTAATCTCCAATAAATCTCCCTAGTCTTGGCCTCGCCTGTCTTTATATTGTTTTGGCCTTCCTTCTTGTTTCCTCCTTCACGTTATTCTTTGCCCTGGATTGCATTCAATCGCGACCGCTACCGTCACCCAACAACATACGTCTTTGTTACCTTCGTCATTTTGACCAAATCCTTGTTCTCTCCCTTGTCTTTCCATACCCCCCGCTCAAAACCCGCCACGCCGCCGGCTTATCTGTCGCGCCCTGCACCCTCGATTATCACTATTTTCGCTACCTGACCGACCTGGGTGTGTGCTCCTAAAGTCAAGGAGCAAAAGGGGGACAAAGAATTAAAGCCAGCGCCCAACTTCTCACCAGCGCAAGCTGCGTCATGTGAAGACATCATGAGCTTTCTCAAATCAAGGTTGAACTTCCCTGCCCCGTTTATGCTTTGTTGATTGCAGTTTGGGGCCCAGCTCAGCGGTTTGGCTGCTGGTGCTTGCAGTTTCTGAGTCTGAGCTGAGGCTGCTGGAGCTGGATCCGTGGGTGGATTGCGCCAAGTTGACCGTCTTGACTCGTTGCTACGTTATCATCGTGGATGATGTTTTGATGCTTCCCCGCCATTTCACCACACCCAAGCCCAATCCGGCAAAGGTCCCCCACCACGAGCAAGGCCATCAGCTCTTTCGCCGCCGTCGCTCTCCCACCAAATCTTGCGACCGTGGTTGTTTGATCTGATTGCATTGGCTCCGCCTCAATTCTCGTTCATCATCAACACGTCGCCTCAGTGCGCTGATTTTTGCCGCATCTCAAGTTATCTTTTGGGCCAACACTGACCTCTTTTTTCCTGCTCTAGATCCCATCAACTTTCAGCCATGGCCCACTCCCCCTCATCCTCGTCCGTCGACGACGCCGCCGAAAATACTGCAGATGAGGAGGATTCTGAAGATTACTGCAAAGGTGGTTACCACCCAGTGCAGGTTGGAGAGAAGTTCAAGGATGGAAAATACACGGTCGTTCGCAAGCTAGGATGGGGTCATTTCTCAACCGTCTGGCTGTCCCGCGACAACACCAACGGCAAGCATGTCGCCCTCAAGGTCGTCCGTTCTGCAGCCCACTACACCGAGACCGCCATCGACGAGATCAAGCTCCTCAACAAGATTGTTCAGGCCAAGCCAGATCACCCTGGTCGCAAGCACGTCGTGAGTCTTTTGGACTCGTTTGAGCACAAGGGACCCCATGGCACTCATGTTTGTATGGTTTTCGAGGTCCTTGGAGAGAATTTGCTTGGTCTCATCAAGCGCTGGAACCATCGAGGCATCCCAATGCCTCTCGTCAAACAAATCACAAAGCAGGTTCTTCTGGGCCTCGACTACCTTCATCGCGAATGCGGCATCATTCACACCGACCTCAAACCAGAAAACGTCCTTATCGAGATCGGGGATGTCGAGCAGATTGTTAAGCGTGTCGTCAAGCCTGAAGCTGCAGAGAAAGAGAACAACCGTAACGGTCGGCGGCGTCGGAGGACTCTCATCACCGGCAGCCAGCCGCTTCCATCCCCTCTCAATACTAGCTTCAACCAAACCAACCTTTTCCCCTCACCGAACCCCCATTCCAGTCTTGCTGGTGTCTTGAACGAAGGTAAGCCATCGAGAAATTATCACTGTCATCTTGCGTCTTGCATCAAAGTGACTGACGCGCTTTCGTCAATAGGCAAATCCTCAAAGGAGGCATCCCCTAAGCCATCTGACGATGCCCAGAAGCAACGAGAAAAATCTGCGTAAGTTGCTCAATCCCCAATAAAGAGAAACCCACTCAGGCTGACAACACCCTTCAAGCGATCTTTTGAGCCGAGAAGTCTCGGGCATTTCTCTTGATAAATCAAACTCTCCCTCTGCTTCAACAGGCGAGAAGCGCAAGGCGGAAGATGCGCACGCCTTTGACGTTATCAGTGTTAAGATTGCAGACCTCGGCAATGCTTGCTGGGTCAACCATCACTTCACCAACGATATTCAGACAAGACAATACAGATCGCCAGAGGTGATTTTGGGTTCCAAGTGGGGTGCTAGCACTGATGTATGGAGTATGGCAGCTATGGTATGGACCCCTAGTTCACTCGGATGAAGCTGTTGCTAGCTTTGGCAGGATTTAACTGACCGTCTGTGTCTACATAGGTGTTTGAGTTGATTACAGGCGACTATTTGTTCGACCCACAGTCGGGAACCAAGTATGGTAAGGATGACGACCATATCGCCCAAATAATCGAGCTTCTTGGGCCATTCCCCAAGTCTTTATGTCTCAGTGGCAAGTGGAGTCAAGAAATATTCAACCGAAAGGGAGAGCTGCGCAACATCCACCGACTGCGGCACTGGGCTCTGCCTGATGTGCTACGCGAAAAGTATCATTTTAAGGAAGACGAAGCGAAGCGCATCTCAGACTTCTTGACCCCAATGTTGGAGCTGGTACCTGAGAAGCGGGCCAATGCTGGTGGCATGGCAGGCCACAATTGGCTAGAGGATACACCTGGCATGAAGGGGTTGAAGATTGAAGGCTTGGAGGTCGGCGGCCGTGGTGAGGGCATTGACGGCTGGGCGACGGAGGTGAGGAAGAGATGAAGAGATTATAGACGCGTCGGGCATGTCGAATACAGAGAAACAAACGAACCAAAGTCGACGGTCCAGAGCACCCACATGACGTGGACGGCTGGTCTTTTTTGTTTGATGATCCACACGACTTGCGGTGCTACAACTTGTGCATCTGTCTGGGCCACGGTGTCTCTCCAGGAAGCCGCACGATGTCAGAGTTTTTGATGGCGGAAGGTTCATGCTCGCCCAATGTCTTAGCGTTGGCTTTATTACCCTTGGATTTGGAGCGTGGTCAAAGCATGATGAATCTGAGGATGCCCATGTTAGACTTGCAGTATTATGCTTGAAGTCTTAACAACAGCGTTGTTGGAATTAGTCACAGGACTGTATAGCCGAAAATGATAGACTAAACATGTTTTACAGCGATACGATATGTATTTGATGATATGATGCCTTGATGGGAGACGAGACGCGTTGAATGGAAAGGAGAGGATGGGTTTATGGGGCATCTGGCGGGAACTGGGGACCTTGCCATTTGCCATAAAGATATCCCATGACTGGACTAGAGGGGCTCATGAGTATAAGAATAAAGTTGTAAGCAAAGGATGGAATCAAAATGAAAGATACGCAAAAGGTAACCATCAAACTCCCGTGCGACATGGCGAGAGCCTGCCTATCTGCATCTCAACAAGTTACCCAATATTCCATTAGAGTCACATAGAGTCAACGATGTCAAGGTTTCAGGTGTCTTTTAACTTGACATTGAAGGTGATCACATAACTTCCATTCGTGATTAGATGGTCCTAAACCCCTTTCCCTTGTTTTGACAATACTGCCGTGCTGACATAGAATTACATAGTAGATACAACTCATTTCTTCCCCTTGTTTTTGCGCTTTCTAATATCTGCCGCTGGGCTATCGTCTGTTTCTTCCTTCACCTCCGGTATGCTCACATTGACAACAGAAGGCTCACTGGCTTCATCAGTGTCCTCATGATCGCTGTCCTCATCAATGGTGTTATCTTTGGCAGCGTCGAGAACCTCGTTCACGATGCGCTTTCCCTCATCTATCTCTCCATTTAGAGCACCGCACGACATGCACCTCCAATGTCCAACCTCAGTCAGCGTCTTGGTTCCTGGGGGAGCCTGGCCATTGACGAGCCGACACGATTGGCAGATGAGAACAATGCGATTCTTGAGGGCGGTTTCGTCCTCACCAAGGAGAACGTCAAAAATGCGGTCGTACCAATGGGATTCAGGGGCGGCGCCTGTCGAGTAGGAAGAGTAGCCACTCGGGGGAGGAGGAAAGGGCTGAGGGGTGCCGGGGATGAAAGCAGGAGGAGGTTCTGAGAATTCGGCGTTGGGAGCAAACTCGGCACCAGGTTCCAAGGGATTTGGGGCCGGTACGGGACTATGGCCAGGTTGACCCCCTGGGCGCTGGATATTGGCTGTAGGGGGAGGGGGCATGCGCGTACGGCCTGGAATGACCTGCGCATGAGCATCGGGTCGCTGCTTGTTGGGCGTCTTGTCGGCATTCTGCTCGCCATCCTTCTTCTTGACCTTGCCTTCAGCACCGCCGTACTTCTCGATCAGCTCCAAAGTAGAGTCGTATTTAGTGGCATCCTTGAGTTTCTGAATAGTCTTTGCGCGCTCTTGTTGATGATCCTTGAGGCGAGCGCTGAGGCTCTCAATGCGAAAGTTGTAGTATGCGGCGAGAGTCGTGCGCGTCACGTAGATGCTGTCGTGATCTCGTCAGTATGCAAGTCGCAAAGTGAGGGCTCAAAATAGAACTTACAGCACCGGACCCCCGGTAAGACCGCCCCATTCAAAAGCGCCGAGGTTGTTATATCCGACGACAAGAAGAAGAACAATCGCATAGACGAGGTAGGCGAAACTGAGGTAAAGTGTCCAGATGACGCGAGCGCGGCGGGAGCTTGCGCGGACTTTGTCGAGGGAGGCTTGGGTATCGGTGATTTTGGTCGAAAGTGTAGAGAGAGTCTTTTCAAAGGAGGCTGTTGAGGAGGACTCGCCCTGGAGGGAACATGTTAGCTCTTGTATTGGGCTCATTCATCTAGAAACAGGGGACGTACTCGCCAGGGCCAGAAGGCCACCATTTTGATCAGGCCAACCTACAGCGGGGAAAGAGTAGAATAGGTACACAAAAAGAAGACGAAAGAAGGGGGATGCAGAGTAAAGGAAGGATAGGCCCAAGATCTGGGCAAAAAGTCTCGCAAGATGAAGAGCAGTTGAAGAAGTGAAGGTAGAACAAAAGTTGAGATATAAAGGAATAATACAGTAGAAGTGAAGTTAGAACTACGTACCTCCGTACCAGGTGTAACCTCATTCAGCTCAGCTCATATAGGCAGCCTTAGTAGGTACTTAGGTAGGAACGTACAGGGTAGGCAGCTGTAAGGTACCTAGGTTAGTAGCCTGTGATGGCTCCACCAATACCAAAAGCGAGAGCTTGAGTTTCAACGGTATTAATTGAAACTCTATTCGAGTCAAGAGAAACGTATATATTTACACAAAGGTAAGTAACTATAGGTAGAGTTGTAAGTAGCCGAAGACTAAGCTTAAAATGTTTTACGTTCGAAATTTCGACTCCTGAATCTTCACCATAATCACGTCTTGCGTCTGAATACTAAGAGAACATTGTAACTCTGAGAATACGACGCGAAGTCTGATCACCTACATGTATGTAAAGGTCACTACAAGATCAGCTAAAGTACGAGCTAGTGAAGATGAAATTATGTTGCGTTTATACTGATGTAACGGACAGAAATACTTACTAGCATCGTATTATTTGATCACGGTTTGGAGGCATACTTCCCAGCTCACCGACAACCTTGGTCCGACGTCCTGCCAAAGCATAATTACACACTTCATTGGTAGTTGCTGCAGAGATATAGATTCAAGATCTTAAGTTGGGTTTCTCTACAGAGAAAAGGCCCGTTCCTCACATTCAAGCCACGCCAGCTTCCATGAACACGTGGAATTTTAGTACCTGGGCCACAGTCATCAAAGCCACAATTCTAGGTACCCCAGTACTTGAGGTACCTAGGCGGATCCCTCACGGCAAGTGCTGTAACTCTGTCCACTGAGCCTCTACACCCAAGACCGAGACCCTGCAACTCCTTTCATCAGCTTGCCTACCGACAATCTTGCATCGTCATGAAGGCGTTCTGTTGAGTTGCCTACTATTCTTTTCACATTGCTCTTCTAAACTTTCATTAATATCCTTGTATTTTCTACTTGAGGATTCGTCTTGTCATCTGAACCGCGCGCGTCCCTTGGCCTCCTAAAGACGTTGGTCTTTGACCCAAGGGAGCCATCATGTTCCAAGTTAGTTCCGCCATGTCAACTATCCACGTTGCATTGCATGAATACTTACTCATATGTTGTTAGCGGTTCAAAAGTGCAATCGATCGGACAATCGCCGAGGAACAAGCCCGCCAGCAGACAACTTCGCATTCGAGGAGTCCCTCTAGAACAGCTTCGACATCGTCGCGCAAGGGTGATGGTACGCCAGGCCAGCGCGCAAAGTCCAGGAAGCAAGCTTCCGATGCAGGCGACGCTCCAAACCTAGACCCTGCCGTTTTCGAGGCCGCTTTTGTGATCGACGACAGCGATGAACCGAGTCGAGCTGCCACCCCATTGCCTCCTGCTGCGGCCGACGAGACAAAGGCCGATAACACCTCTGGCCAGACAAGTACCTCGGATGACAAGGCTTCGGAGGCTCAAAGTTCCAAGGATGAGCCAGGCACGGGCAGGACTCAAGATGGTGTAGCAGATGCTCCGGCGCCCAGGCCAGAGGCGACAAAGTCGCAAGAGTTAAGCCCAGAGATTCGTCAGAAGCTGCGCAAGCTAGATAAGCTGGAGGCAACATATCCCGGTAAGTCATACCTTCTAATATTACACGCAATGGACAACATACTAATCCACAATTCTAGAACTGCTTCGTTCTTACCGTGTAGCCCATAGGCGTGCTACGGCAATTGAACCATTCGAGAAAGCCGTCCGAGAAAACACCCCCTTAACTTCCATCAGCGATCCCGAAGCTCTCGTCGAATACCTTAACCAACTAAACCTCCGAAGCGACATGGTGATGCAGGAGCTCAAGAAGGTTTCTACGGACAAGGACGAGCTGCAGAAAAGGCACAATGAAGCCGAGGAAAAGGCCAAGAAGCTGGAGGAAGAGCTGGTGGTGCTGAAGTCAGGTAATGCCGATCAACCAAAGACCGAGGAGTCGGAAATACCCAAGGATCGGAACGACAAGCACGATGAGACTCCCCCAGAGGCCCCCGAGAAGTCTAAATCTCCAGTTTCTTCCGTCATTGGCATGTTCTCGCCCAAGCACAAGGCACAAAAGTCTTTACCTGAGGTCGCTGAAGCAAAGCAGTCAAGTGAGGAGTTTTTCTCCTACGACGATGAAATCCCACAGCTTCAAGCCGACGTCGCGTCCAAGTCTGAGGAGATCGAGAAGCTTAAGTCTGAGGTAGAAAATCTTCAGAAGGAGCTCACTACTGTCAAGGAAAACAGCGCTGGTCTCGTCGAAAATTTGGAGAACGCAACCAGGGAACTCAGCGAGTCTCGCGATGCCGCTACTTCTCAGGAATCGCTCCAGACCCAACTTGATGAACGCAACAAGGAGATCGAATCTTTGAACCAGCGATTGGGAGAGGCACAAACGCAACTTAAGAAGCTTGAGGACGACAAGAACGCGCATACGGTCAAGGTTGACGAGTTGGAGATTTCACTTGCTTCATCAGACAAGCGCGCAAGCGAGCTGGACGCAGAGCTGGCCAAGGCTTCTAACGCAAAGAGTATCTCCAAGAAGCTGATAGACGACCTCAACACTCAGATTGATGCTCTGAAGAAGGAAAAGTCTGAGAGCCAGACTAAGATTGATGACTTGACAAAGAAACTGGAGTCGCAACCTACTCCCCCAGCTCCTACTCCTGCCGCAACACCAGTCTCCGCAGCTTCACAGCCCGCACCAGGCGGCGGTGGTAAGAAGAAGAACAAGAAGAAGAAGGGCAAGGGCGGTGCCGGTGGTGGCGCGGCTGCATCTCCAGCAACAGCTACAGAGACCGTTACAGAGACCCCCGAACCAGCAACTCTTGCCGAGACCAGTGGCAACGCTGAGCTAGAAGCTGAGATTGCTAAGCTCAAGGAGGAGGTTGCTGAAAAGGACACCCAGATTGAACGTCTGAGCAAGAGGCGCAAGACCGAGGAGGACTTGCGCGAGGAGATTGAGTCGTTGCAGGAGAATCTGCTCACGATTGGGCAAGATCACGTCGAAGCCAAGGATAAGATCAAGGAACTTGAGGCTGAAAAGTTGGAGCTCAAGACACAGATTGCCGATCTCGAGAAGAAGATCAGCTCGTCCGCCTCAGATACTGAAGCCAACTCTAAGCTACAAAGCGAGATTGACTCCTTGAAGACGGAATACGATGATCTAAAGGAGAAGACGTCCACCCTACAAGCCGACCTTGGTGCCGCGCAACAACTGGCCCAAAACCGATTTAAGGATCTTACAGAACTACGCGAGGTGCTACAGAAGGCACAGCCTGAGCTTAAGAGCCTGCGCCAGGAGTCTGCCACACTAAAGACTACGAAGGAGGAGCTCGCGGCCAAGACTAAGGAACTCAAGGACATGGAGAAGCGGGAGAAGGATCTAAAGCGGGATGTGGAACGCGCTCAGAAGCTATCATCCGACCGCGAGACTGAGATTAAGGGTCTACAGGAGAAGCTCACAACCGAGACAAATGCCAAGCTTCGTCTCGAAGATGCTCAACGGGTCTCTGGACGAGATCTTCGCCGCTCCGAGGTCGAGAAAGCCGAGGTTAGTGCGCGAGCTGACAAGGTGGAGCAAGAGCTCAAGACAGTGCAGGAGGAGCTTGGCAAGCTGCGACCCAAGGTGAAGGAACTCGAGGAGGAGATGCACAAGTTGAGGCGAGAGAAGACGGCGGCGCAGGAGGAGGTCGACTTCAAGTCGCAGCAGTACATCAATGCTCAAAGTCTATTGAGTAGCATGCGGGATCAGACGGCTGAGATGTCAGTGCAACTGAAGGAATCTAAATCGCAAGCCGAGTCACTGGAGGAGGAGTTGACCGAGGTTCAGCGACTACTCCAGGAACGCACACGTGAGGGCGAGACAATGCGGCGACTGTTGGCAGATGTTGACGAACGCGCCGACAACAAGGTGCGAGACATGAGGGCAAGGATGGAGGCGGCAGTGGAAGAGCGAGACCGAATCGAAGATGAGTCGAGCACCCTCGCTCGGCGCAAGACACGTGAGACAGAGGACCTGAAGCAGAAGCTGAAAGACCTGGAGCGCGAGGTCAAGACCCTGACTCATGAACGGGACGAGCTAGAGCACCGCGAGAAGGAGTGGCGCCGACGACGAGAAGAGCTCGAATCGGTGGAGGAGAAGGCTGAGGCTGAGGCTGATGAGCTCCGAACAACGGCATCACAGCTCCGTACAGCTCTAGATGCGTCGGAGAAGCAAGTCCGCGATGTGGAAAAGCAGCGAGCTGAGCTACGACGAATGCTGGAGGAGTCAAGGCAACGGTACGAGAAACTGTCCAAGGACCTCAAGTCAGCGCAGACCAAACTTGTGGCCAATTCTAGCCGCAGTTCGTTCGACTCGGTGCGAAGCGGGAGCAATGGCTCGCCGGCAGCTGGTGGCGCTCCGGATACGGTCTATCTCAAGACGATTTTGCTACAGTTCTTGGAACAAAAGGACACCAAGCTAAGGGCACAGCTTGTACCGGTGCTGGGCAAGCTGTTGCGCTTTGACAAGTAAGTTAATAACTACATGGGATACCCTGATGAATCCGAGCTAATATTTCATGCACTAGGTCTGACGAGCAGCAGTGGCAGAAAGCTGTTCAGCACATTGAGGTTAAATAAACCACGCAGAGTGAAGGAGGGGAAAGACGTGCATGGGATGGCGTTGATGGTTTGGGTATAACGCCGTTGGGGTCTGTGTAATGAGACAGTCATGGATACAAGTGTAGGAATATTGTGAAATAAGACAGACAAGACTGTTGTTGTGAGCCTTGATAATGCAAGGGATCGTGACTCTTGGTGTTGATGTTGTTGAAGCTTGAGTGGGTCTCTAAGCTCAAGTTAGCCTCAATAGAAGTCATGACACGCTGTACCGTAGATCCATCCATACATAACGTGAAAGAGCTCCATCGACGTCCCAACAAGGCAATTGGAGGCTTGGCCGATCGACTTTTCGTCAGCTATTTCTTTGTAAGCTTCCGGCTGCTGCAGCTCTTGTAGATCGCGATGAGATCAAGCAAAGTACGGATCATCCATCATGTTGACCCCACGTCGACGTCATGACGGGAGCTCCCCAGCACAAAAAGTATGTGCGACTCCAATTGTTCTTTCCCCTGTCTCCTATTTCTGACCACGACGGATATTTTCCTCCGCCATGTTTCGTCATGGATTGAGGTTCTGTAGTGGCAGACAGGTCCTGACCTCATCTTGGAGCCATGAGTTCGTCATTGGCGCCCGTTGAGCGATGGAAGGAGGAAGGAGGCAGGAGGCACCTCAGGAGGGCATAAGATGGCATTGGTTGAGGTTCTTGCATCTGCTTTGCCAGTTCCTGACTTGCAGCTTCCATTTATTGTGTACCTACCCCTCTTTTTCTTTTCTTGAGATCTAAAATCAATATAAGAATCATGTCCAAGCAGCTCCTCATATTCTCCTGCTCCAGAAGCTTTCTTGCACCTACACTTCGACTCACGACTCCTCTCATCAAGAACTCTTGCATCACGACTACAAGTCAACTTCGAACCTTTGAACCCAGCACCCGAAGAGATTTCCACCTCACCACATATAAGATGTCAGGCACGCAACAAGCTAGCGGCGGTGGGCAGCGAGACTTTTCTCGAGATGCTCTGTTTGATCTCTCGGGCAAGGTTGCTCTCGTAACGGGTACGTCTCATCTTTACAGCATTCTTTCAAAACATCGTAGCTAACCAAACTTAGGTGGTGGCTCTGGTATCGGTCTCATGGCTACCCAGGCTCTCGCTGTCAACGGAGCCAAGGTCTACATCACTGGCCGAACAAAGGAGAAGCTCGACCGCGTTGTCGAGCAGTACGGCAAGAACATTGCCGGAGAGATCATCCCCATCCAGGCCGACATCGGCAACAAAGAGGGCATCCAGAAGCTCTACGAGGAGTATTCGTCCCGAGAGAACTGCCTATGCATTCTCGTCAACAATGCTGGCGTCTCAAGCAATTCTTTCCAGGTCGAGGCCGACTCTGCGCAGGAGATGCGTGAGAACCTTTTTGACGACAAGAATGCCACTTTCGAGGACTGGAACTCGACGTACAACACAAACGTCACTGGCCTGTATTTCACGACCGCTGCCTTCCTGCCCCTCCTGCAAAAGAGCAGTGAGAAGCACCAGGGTTGGAGCTCGACCGTCATCAACATCAGCTCCATCAGCGGTTTGATCCAGAAGGCGCAGCACCACTTTGCCTACAACGCCTCCAAGGGTGCTGCTGTTCACCTCACACGCATGCTCGCCGCCGAGATTGTCAGCAACAAGCTCAAGATTCGCGTCAATGGCATCGCCCCCGGTGTTTTCCCCTCCGAGATGACTACCGACGGTAGTGATGAGAGCCAGAAGAGCTTCATCCCCAAGGAGAAGTATGCCGAGAAGGTTCCCGCTGGACGGGCAGGCAAGGACCAAGACATGGCTGCCACTGTGCTCTTCTTTGCCACAAACCAGTACCTGGTTGGACAGACACTTGCTGTTGATGGAGGTTACACCATTGCCGCTGGTCAGTAAATGGATGGGAAGGGAAGAAATACTGTATTATACCATATACACGGCTTAATGAATGAAACGTTAGAATACTACTTGATATGTGCCAAAATTCTTGTGATTTGTGAACCCCGAGAAGGGTAGTAGATTAATTAAATTGACCCATAGGATCAACATACAGCGCCTTGTGGGTTATCAAGCAAACCGCGTACGGAAGCAGCGTAGACTTCACTCTTTCCCTCTTGGCCATTGTTGAGTACCTAGACAAAACTCCTTTTCCAACTTGATTGCAGACCGTTAACATCCCAGCTTGCCCGAAACCAAGACACCTAACAACAGAGTACAACCACCAACCCTTGACATTGGCAGAAATGAAGCTCGTCAAATAGCCAACCAATGCTCCGTCGCGTCGAGAGAATTGATCCTGATGCTGAGGCCCTGAGCAGTTCGTCGTCGATAAGGAACCAAAAGAACCAGGTACTCTTGCCTGTGACTCCAGGCACTGGGATTTACGATAAATGATGACCACTTCATCAAGAACGAAAGTGGTACTCGACTTAACCTCTCAGGTCATGAGGGCCTAACTTTGGTTTAATTATGTTTATTAGCAGGCAGTATCAGCTAGTCTCTCCTATAATCTCTGATACAATCCATCAACCTCCATGACGGTCACGGTCACATCATCACACACTCCTTCAACAAAGCGACAGCACAAAATCAACACCACAAGCTCACCCATCCCACAACCCGCATTACCTTGATAATACCACAGAACCATAACGTCATATCAAAACGATAAACACATCCTTAATACCCTCAATCCCTTGGCCATCAGCCCCCATCAAAGCCACAGCGCCACACTTATTTTCACGTTTCTTTTCCCCCTCTGCTCCACCCGATAAGCTCCCGCTCGCTCGACTCCACCACGGGTAACGCCCTTTCACCGAAACCCTGGGCTCTTCTCTTCCCGTCACACTCCCCCCCTTCCCCATCCATGTACCCAGTCACCAAGATGAGCCGGAAGAGGTACACATCTGCCTCGGGCTGGTTCCCCGCTGCAACGGCGGCTTCGCCCGCTGTGCCTGTACCGCATACCGCACATCATATCAACACACATCCATCCATACCCAGAAATATGGCTCACGCTTAGCCTCTAGAGGAAGCGAGCGGCCCCCAAGGTACCGGTAGTGTAGGGCTGAAAGGATTTTCTTCCCAAGAGGGCCCCTACGTGCATTCATGATTGCGACATGGGCTAGCGAACCATGGCTTGCATCCGGCTCCGTTTTTTCTTTGTGAATGATTATTCCCTTTGCCAATCCGACATTTCAGCCACTCACGTAAATACTTCACGTTTGTTCGCACCCGCCCATAGAATAGGTGACAGAAGGAAAATATCCTTATTTCTCATCTAAGTAAAGCCTCTCATGGACGGCAGCCCAATCTCTGCCCCTGGACCAGAAGGTTGTGCCTCTGACCCATATACCGTCCACGTACGGTTGAGCCACCAACGATCTGCAACCATCCTGTGATCTGCAAGCCTATGGCCTCAAGTAACCTCCTCTCCTTTCTGTTGGGCCTACATCCTCGTAATCCAGATAAAATGGCTCCCATTCCGCTGCAGTCTGCTCGGAGGGGCCAGGCACAAAACGCCGCACATACATGCAATGCCTCACTGTTCACAAGTTCTCGCCCCGACAACTTTGAAAGTGACATGATATCAGAGGGGCGAGCTGAACAAGAGAAAACCGAAGATAGAATATAAGAAATGTGGAGTGGTGTGACGTGATCGCGCAAAGGGGTCAGGTGTATGTCGCACTCCGGGTATCATGGTGATGAGAATCCCTAATGCTCTGGTGTATGGTTCAATAACTGTGCCGTGATGCCAAATAATGCCCATGTATCGTGATAATAAGGCAGGGGGATAAATCGAAAAGTGACGAAATGAAAAGCAACCCCAGTAAGAATCATGAGTGCTCAGAAAGACAAAGGTGTCGACATAAGAAAGCGAGCCTATTCAAGGCCAGAGCAAGCTGGAGAGCAAATATATTCTTGCCATGCCAGCGGAGAAGAGAACATCCAAATTGGACGGCATGACGCAACCAAGTCGCTAGATGCAATGTTCATTCCCGTAATCCGTAAAATAAGTCGTGAGAATCGAGATTAATCCCTTCGCGAACGTTCAGGGAAGTGATGAAAAGTGGTGTGCAGGTGTAGCAGCATCTGGCTGTCCTTACAAGTATTGGCGAACCCACTCGGCCTCAAGCCAGCCGACCTTGTCAAAGGCAGTCCACAGCTTGGAGGCCTTGTTGACATCAATCTTGCAAGCCTGCTGAGCATCTGTCTTTCGAAACTCCTTGTTGTTTCGAAGGCACAAGAGCCGTCGCTCAAAGATGCGTCTCTTACTCGTCAAGTAGGTTGCACAGTCCAATCGCAGGTTGCTCGCCAGCGACACTTCGTCGGGATGAAGAAGCCCCACCTGGGGGTCATTGCTGAGGTCAACCGGCTGTCCTTTCCAATCCACCTTGAGACTGTTGGATCGGTTGGGGAGCGAGTCCAGAGGCGGGCAGTAGTCAGGTAGTGACTTGAAGTCCTTGTCCTCACGGTTGGGAGCAACGACACGGCGAGACGGCTCAGGGGTGGCGCTAACACGAGGAGCCGGTCGCATGGAGCCGGGAGCGCTGACAGCAGGGTGGGTACGGATCGGTCGCGGGGCGGACTGGGGCTTCTGCACCCGATCGCCGCGTGGGCCTCGGGCTGTCTTGGCAGGTTTGGCAGGCAAGATGCTATGAAATCGATTGCCGTGAGCTCGTCGGTCAGCCTCAAGAAAGGCTCGTTCCTTCCGGAGCCATCCGACAGGGTTGGCCGTGTAGTGCTTCATAACTTGCGAGCGAAACGAAAGCATGAGCTCGTAGTCCTTGCGCTTCGGTGGAGGGACCGCAGCAAAAGCTGTGTTTGAGCGAGCACGTAGGTGGTCATCGATAATGCGATTGTGATCCTCAATCTCAGCAGGAGCGAACAGGGGCGTCTGCGCTGGACTGGAAGGAGTCTCATCGGCGGGATAGAGAACAGGGTCCTTGATCGGGTTGGGTGGTGTAGTTGGCGCCTCGGTCGTCGAGATCGACTTGCTGTAAGGCGAAATAGGGGGGGACATTGGCATTGGGTGCTTTTCGGAGTCGTTGCTTGAGAGGACGGGCTTTCCAATGTCGTACTGGTGATGACTGTGGCTGAAGCTATCAAGAGCCTGATCCGGCGGCGACATCAAGCTGTTAATGTCGAACTTCTTGGGAGCCATTGAGGCAGGATGCGCAGGAGGGCCCATTGCGCTGGACGTTTGCGCGCCGTGAGGAGAATTGGCCGCCATTGTTGTGTTTTTTGTGTTGGATGATGGGAGGTGTTGATGAGTGGAAGAAGAAAACGGGGGAGAAGGTGAGAAAAAATAATTTGGATTGAATTGGGCCAATTTGTTTGACGAATTGCTATTGTCGAATGTGGTGGAAGGTTGCATAGCGCAGAGAAAGGCCGAAGGTGGTTTGTCAGCCACGAGCTGCAGTCAGTCACGGTGTTTGTGACGTGGTGACAGCGTGGCGAAGCCGTTTGTTTGAGATCTTTTTAGAACCTAAAAAGGGCGGCGGGCTCTCAATTAATAGGTTCAATCAGAAAGTCTGAATAAGCCGGACTATGAGTCTTGTTGACTTTGTTTGCGTATGCCCAAAGTGTATGTAAGTGCGCTGTCAGTGACTGGACGGGCGCCTAGACCAGAGTAGGCAGCAACAGGGCGGCGAAACTGGAGGGGGCGAAGGCGGAGTTAAAGGATGGAGGGGGGTGAGATCCTCCAAAGACCCTCCTAGTCGATTGGTGTTTGGTGAGTAAGATGTGAGGAGTCGTAGCGTAGGACTTTCGACCCAAAGACAGCGGGGTTTGCTCCGGCGTTTAGTGAGAAATCGTGAGTACCTCCGAGAAGAACTGGAGACGTTCAGAGATGTTTCCTTCTTTGAAATCAAGAAGTGGAAAGGGGGGATGGGAGAGGGCGGCTCTTATTAGAATGCTGGCCCCAAGGTGATTCGAGTGTGTAAGTGCACGTAGGCGCAATTGCCAGAGACGTTAAGGGTATGGGGTGATATGAGCGTTTGGGCGCTCAACGGGGCGGGGGCAGGGGTGCGTTCAATGGGCGACAACCGTATGACAGTATGAGTGCAGCGAGGTTCAATTGTCGCGAATAGACATCCGATTGTCAATATGGGCGAATAACAAACACCGTGGACAGAGAGAGGCGTAATGTAATGGGGCCTCAACACAAAATCCCAGGCAGTATGGAAACCCCCCGAGGAACAGTAATAGGGCCGGGGGTTGTTCGATCTGTGGGACGGGCACCGTACCAGACCGTATGACTTTTGGAAGCAATGACTCTCGAGCCAGCCGGCTGGGCAATTAGTTTGGCCGCGACCTGACGACTTTTGAGGGTCGGTCGTGGGTTTGATGATGTGGCAGAGCAGCAGCCCGCGCCAGGTTGTCTATGGCTGTGGACGCGGATTGGGGGACCTGGGGAACAGCGGACGGACAGCCGATTCGACTCCAAGACTCTGATGCTTTCCAGGATGAGTGTGCAGATGTTTGAATTGGCCTTGAGAGGATCGTTGCACAAGAAATCTGTTGACCAGGGGAAGGGGGAGATTGTTGAATTGACGGTTCTGATTGACCAATTGACGTTCACTCTAGAGGTTCGGTCCTGGCTGGGAGCCAGACTTGTGGAATATACAGCAATGAAGAGCAGTTTGCGCGCATGTGCGCATGAGCTACACACACAGGACAATTGACTCAGCAAAGCACGCAGAGAGAAAAACCAAATATGCAGATTAAGGTTTATATCTGCAATTGAACAGGGTAGTGCGCCTCAATTGTTTGCGCAGCAATGCAATTGTTGCAGATGGTAGATGAGGATGGAGGAGAGAAGCAAGAAGAAGATGGAGAGCAAAGAAAGAAGTCGTCTTTGTCTCGGTGACAAACCAGTACTAGGAGCGATGACGGACTCTTTCACCCCTCCTCAACGGATATCTGTTTGGGGAATGAATTGGGTCGCAATCGACTCTCCTGTGAGCTCAGCAGATAAGGGACCTTTTGGAACGGCACCAGAGCAGGAACCGCCTGGACGACTACGCGCTTGAAAGGCAGACAGGTTTGATTGATCTGCTAACAAGCAGGCACTGAGGTCTTTAGGAGACGGGGGCGCGTGTGGGGGGCCAGTGGAACGAGATGTCGATTGATGCTCAAGACGATGCTTGTGGCTAAAACGTTGCAGCGGAGGTTAGGAGGGAGGAGATGAAGGGTCCATCAAGCAGCTGCGAAGCTCGTGCGATGTTGCAAGAGTCGTAGAGTAGAGGAATGAGAGAGAAGAAGCAAAAGGAAGAAAAGGAAATAGCACACAAAAGGCGCGTGCCACGGTTGATATGAATTGGATTGCGACTAATAGAATACGCCTGGATACTCCCGTCTCATGGAATCAACGCTCTCACACTCACACTCAAACTCACACACTCAGACACAGTGGCGTCCTGTGGAAACGGAGGAAGGAAGACGGACGGGAAGGAGGGGGGTCAGGGCGGGAGTGGAAGATCACTCGAGGCGTGTGCGCAGTAAAAGAAACGTGGATTTGGCGCAGCCACAATTAAATGTGACAATGCAACAAAGCCAAAGTTGTTAATGGCACACCCTCACTGGGCCTCTTCCTTTCAATGGCTCTCATTAATCAATGCCTGAAAAGCTTTCAATCACCCAATGGATCTGTCTCTTCAGCAGCCTTCCTTAACCCTCCTTTCCCCTTGCGCCAGGTTTCCGGGGCTCGACTGGCTAGATGTTCATTCCTTTCAAGGCCCCCAGTGACTGCCTGCAGGCTGCACTCGCGTGGGGCTAGCTTGGGGGTTTGCTGCAGCTCACAAGCCAGGGAAGATGCCAAACATCCATGAATAGAAGTGGATCCAAGAGAAGCGTCTATTCAATTAGACTTCGCTGAGCGCATTGTTCTGGAAGAGTAATTGAATGGATTTGGCCCTCTGAGAAGAGTCCTGGCCTGGGACTGGTGAGACTCTGGGAGAATTGACGAAAAAGCAACCCAATTGCCTTGGTCAATCTGTCTTGATCGTTCATCTTGATTCTCAATCCTCATCTGGCTCTCGAACCAGTCATGTGTGGTTGCGTACTGGTCATCAGGGACCTCTCATTAGCGACGGGAGGGGTGACTGGAACGCAAATGCCTTAGTGGTGACGGTGACGGCTGACCCTTCCCAAAAATATCCCACCGTCTGGAAACTGAATCAAGGGGGTGCAGCTTCCGTCTTGTCTTGTCTGACTGAGCCTGCGCTTTTATCTACCGACCTTCTGTTAGTTCACAGGCTCTCAGTTGCAAACTATGCGTTGCTTATTGCATCCGTCTCATCTGTTATCCTCTGACTCATGTCATTGCTCCAATGCCGAGAGCCTGTTCAATGCATTTAGCAAACCTGGCTAGGCTTTTCCCTGCAAATTCCATGTGCACTAATAGCAGTCAACAAGGAATTGGGCTGCGAAGTCAATTCACATGAGGAACCTCAAATATGAGCAGTGTGCGTGGAGGATAATGAATGGACTGAAGAGCAAGAGTTCAACTCAATTTGAATAGCGGCAAATAGACTGAGCCAACTGCTCGTACTCTGCAGCGAGAATCAGTAAACGGAGCCAGGCCAAGGAACCATGTCGCGAGCAGGCGAGGCGAACGACGGGACGGAGACCAGGTCCCCAGCTCCACGGACAAAACCGTCCAATGTCTCCACAGAACGGGCATTTCATCCCACGGCTCCAGATCATCTACCTATCCAATGGCTACCTAGATGTCAAGGCTATGTTACCCTTTATGCCAGGGCAGATTAATGCGCATCAGTGGTTGCTGAAATCACGGCCAAGTTTACTTACTCTATTATGCGGCCGAGACGCTGCATTCTCACTTTGCCTGCCTCGTCACAACTCACTGTCTCAAGGGACGAGGCTGGCTGCCAGTCGTTGTCGGCCAAGGAAGTGGTGATGCGAGGAGTTCGTGCACCATTGCGGCCTTGGTATGCGGCATGTAGGTACACATCCTACCTAACCTATTGAGCCATCCATCACGTCCACAGAGGCGCTGCGTGGCTTGGTGGTCAGGACGGGCAACGTCCACGAGGCCCGGCGCCAAAACTCCCAAACCCAGCTAGCTCCAAGGTGAGTGCCACTTGGATGGTACCATCTTCCTGTACCTACAGAAGCCTCCGGGCAAGAGATCTAGGCTGCGTTTGTTCGGCGGCAGATGCGCGTCCCTACATAAAACACATGCTGATGTCGGGACGATCATGATGCCATCTGAACTATGGAAGATCACACGAGGGTCTTCACGACACCATCACCGATTATCTCCAACTACCTACCTAGGTACACCAACTCCTCATATACATTCGCTCACCTAATTGCGGTACTCGCTTGCGCTTCCGTTTCTTGCATCGCCGCATCTCTCTTCGCAAGACCAACCTCATCTTATTACCCCTCCTTCCGTTCTCCAACCAAGAGCAAATCACGGTCGCGACACTACCTTACCTACAGAAACACCTAATATCTGAAGGGGCGTGTGGCCACTGCGTGTGACAATTCATGTCTTGAATCAGCCCCTCCTCTTCCTCGCTGCCCGACGCCCAATTAATCAAGAATGCTGAGCGCCATCTATGGGGTTCCGCTGGCTGTTATGCTCTCCTGCTTGCGAGCCATAGGCTGTCATCTCACCGTTTGTCGTGACTTGCGGTCTAGCTTGAGCAATACAGTACAGTACCTGTTCAGAACTACTCTACCTCAATTCACTGTCCACAATCAGGCTCTTGTTTGCGAGCCAAGTGGCACCCTCTGAGTTGATGTGCATGCCTTCGCAATCCACACTGACTACACTTACATTTGTGGATTCTGAAGGATGCAGCCGACCAAATCGCTAACGTTCACAGACAGATCTCTCCTGCCGTCTTCAACTCTCGTGGCTCTCCGCTTGGCATTCTGCATCTCGTCAATCGTTCCCGCTTCCGGATTTACATTTCCAGACCCTTTGTTTCGGCCCTGAAGAGCCCTGGAAGATTACTACTTGGGGAAACCCAGCGATCAACCCCACCACTGCCATGCGGCACAACGTCGTGACTCGCCATACTGGTGTTTATTCTCTCCGATTTTGTCGGCTCATGATTCAACCAAGTGCTAGATCAACGTGGGATTTGCAGCGCGTGGGTGGATGGTCGAATGAGGCGAACGCCAAATTGTCCATGCAATTCGTGAATACTAGTCAACTTGATAATCGACCAGCCTTTGGCGCAATCCATTTGTCAAGAAATATACTGTCTAAGTCACTATGTATGAGCCCAGATATTCGCAATCTGATGGGCGGCCTCACGGGCGTGTGTCTCCGGGATTAAGCTTCGCCGGCAGGCATTGCCTTCCGTACTTACAGAACTATACCGTCAGCTTTTCTCCAGATGCCGCATCCAAATGCCCAATAGGATTCTGTTCATAAATCCATTTGGACAACTATAGAGCGGTACTTCGTGTTCCATACCCAACCTATGGCCCATGGGCTTCCCTCCCCCCACACCGATATGATGTGAGTCACAGGATATGGAGAAACAGGCTTGGTCTGTCGCAGAGAGAAACTAAAGAGGCCGAAACGAGACCTGGCACCAAGTCGTGTCTGGTCTAGTGTCTTGGCGGATATGGGGGCGCATCCTCAGCAAACGCAAGCCAGGGGGAGTCGCTGAGGTGATACTGTACCTAACTTAGATGATGGATAGTGGATTATTGATAGACTTCGATCGCATGGTACCTTTTGGGGCTTCTGGAAGGATTGCTGATTGGTGATTATTGGCGTTTGAACGATGGATTGAGTTGTCGTTGATGGAGATGGCATGATGGAATTTGCATCATGGTCAAATGTTAACGTCATCATCTCTCGATAACATGAGATTGATCTCTTTGTTGTATCCTGAAAGTTGCATGAGGTATGTTGGCTTGTGGTGGTAATTCCCAACAAAGATACAGTCAGGCTACGGCAGATGCGACAGTCCCGTCAGCGTACGACGACAGCATCTCTTTGCTTCTGGGTTGGCGTATTGGGATTACACCCTTGAAGTGGCAAAGTAAGTTCTCTTTCTGTTTTATCACATCAAAATTGCTCAACTCCGTTCGGAATTTGTAAGTTCTACTCCGTTGATTATGCCAGGCATGCTCGGACATACTGGGGCAATTGAGAAGTTGAGTGCCCGGCCCAGCCGAAGGGACAATCGGCATCAAGAAGAATTGACGAAGCGATGGAAGGCTATATACAGTCGTATGAGGATTCGCTATCTAAAGTCGATCCAACTTGCGATATGATCACATCAGCAACGACGGAGGAAATCCGAGCCGAAGAGCCAACCGAAGAACCAGTTTCGAGGTGGGACATGCGCATCTAGTTAGATGGTCTACAATCTTGGTTTCGTGTTGCTGCTGCTAACTAAACAACGTAGCACACCTCCTTTTGCTGCGCTTCTTAGAGTAAGAGGCTGGTGGGAACGAGAACTGATATCCGCTTCCGAGTATTTATCGGTAGTAAAGTATTATTCCCCAGAGTTTTGGTTAGAAAGTGGTGGAGGTTACAGATGCTGCTAACCAGGTTCCCCACCGTTGCTCAGTTGATCGTCAACCAGCGTTTTGGCGGGTGAGCAGTTGTGGGAGCACATGACAAGCTTTGGTTATCAGTTCCGCTGATAAGGGATGCTGGTCTATCACAGATTCACATGGATATGTAGGAACTGAATACAAGACACACCTCGCAGCAAGCAAGGCAAAGGGGACGGGAGATGCTTGATGGCGTCTACCCTCCATTACTGACCTTAGAGGCTGGTGCCAGAGTCGGGACGACGGCCTACCGCGCTTCCAATGCCTTGGTTATGAAACGGCCCGCTCGGCGCGTGTACCCTCCGTCCCCTCTATTCCGTCTTCCTAATCGGCGGTGGTTGATGGGCATCCGTTGTGGTGGTGGCCGCACTCATCCTCGAGGCTCACACAAGAGGGCGGCTCTTGGCCGTGAGAGGGCCACAGGCTGGACAAAGTGTGCGTCTGTGTCTAGGGGCTGGAGGCCGGAGGCTCACGAGGCATGTTCCGCGAAGCGTCACCCGTCCCATTTTGCGCTGCTACCACATGTCACTTGACCGCTTCGGTCTGAGACAGTGGGCAAAGTTGTGTGAGAGTTTGAGACGTGAGAGTCTGAGCGCATCTGAAGCAAGCCAAAAAAGCAACGCAAAACACGCACGAGACTAATACTTGCATTGCATCGCAGGATCGGAGATATTAAAAAGCGTATCCAGAATCCTGGATCGGTTTGGAAAGTCAATAAAAGTGCTCAAAGGCGTGTTGAACGTCAGCAAGTCATCAGCATTGTCTCAGTATTTAGTCAACAACCCCCCACAAGGGATCTAATGCTGGTGACAGACAGGACAGAGTTGGAGCCTGGAGGCGCCAAAGACAGATGGCAGGACGGTCAAGTCCAATGCCATTGCATGCAGGGGCGGTCAAAATCGGAGTCATCTCCTATCCCATTTTCCTCCTCCTTTGACAGAAAATAGGTAATAATGGATGCAGCAAACCAAGGAAGTTGGGCGAGTCGTGCAGTTGTAGCTCACAGCATCTGGATCCAAGACGATCTAGACTACCTCAAGCGTCCGTCAACGCCTGGACGAAAGACGTCATCCAAAAAAGGCCGTCACAAGGGGGCCTAGTCTTTAGGGCACAGAACGTCAGTGTTAGTGGAGGGACCCTTCCATCTGCTTTAGTGCTGTCTTACAGTGCACTGTTGGTTCGCTTCTGTGGATTGTTTCTCGACGCGCAACCCCGCGATGGAGGGGTCGATTGACTCAAATTCACATCAAGTCAAGGCTGTCAATTGAGAGATTATGCCTCACTTCTCGGTCACTTGATATGGAATACTCTGACTGGAGTGTCTTTAGCATGACACTGGAGTTTCAATGCCTTAATTCACGCGGATATAGCGTCACCAGCAGCATTCAGTGTTATCTTTTCCATCATCACCCCCTCCAGTGGAAGTTGATCGACACCCATGCCCATCCATGCCCATGCCTCGGCTTTCGGACCTCCACCTACTCGAATCAAGCAGACCTGGATCCCGTCTTGCAGCGTTATTTTCTTTTTCCATCGGCATTTGCAGCCAAAGGAAACGGTGAGAGGAACCGATCCACCGTCTTTGTCCAGACACCACCATATCGACCCTCCGTTTCCCCCTTTTCGAGCGTGCCGTCTTTGGGCTCGGCCAATCTGAGACAACGGTTCGTATACCGACGCCGCCTTATTGGGCGGCTAGGTAAGTAGATTCGGGCCGCGTGCACGGGTGCTCTGTCAAATTCAATTCAATTCAAATGTACTTCACTTCGTGTCAGCTCAAGTTCGCATTTCATTCATTGTTCGGTCGGTCAAAATGGATGCTTTTCTCGCTCGTGAATTCATTTCTAAATTACCTCCTCAGGTGACTCTACACAGCTTCTTTATGCTTTGCTTTCTCTTCAGTTCAATGGCATCCAACAATAATTCTGATACGCAGATTAAAGTCCGTGATAATCCCACTCCCTCCTTCCCCTCGACTCCGCCTGAAAAGAAGCATCTCCACTATCATCCATAAGTACAGTAGCCACGACACATCACAACACGACTCCATAACGGACGGCCCCACTGCTTTCAAAAAACGAACTCCCTCCCCTCCCCGTCATCTGGGTCTGGTTCCTAGACTTGACTAGACAGAGGAAAGATTCCCAGCCAGGGCCCCTCTGTCGCTGCCATGTGAAAGTCGAACCCCTCGCGACTGGCGGAGGCCTTGCTCAAGACGGTTACCGACAGCGGCAACGTGCATTCTCAAACAGTATCGTGCCGGCGGACAATTACTGCCACCCGATGGGGCCGACCATTTGCCGTTTTTCGTCTGTCATCTTCTATTTTTTGCCTCACTACTTGAAAATAAAGATACGGTGAAGACGCAGGCGGTCAATGTGGCGCATGTTTGTATGTTGGATCTGGAGGCGAGGCAGGGCAGACTGCCAGCCAAGCAGGCAATGGCGCTGCACTTGGGGCGCTGTCTCGTCAATTCAAGCGAGATGCAATTGGCGTAGCTGATACGTTGGCAGGCCTATCAATATCCAACAAGGGTCTACTCAGCAACTTGTCGTGTCAGCACCTGCTTGGGCATAGGGAGCACAATGAACCTGTGTAACTAACACACGTCTACAGTCGAATTTGCAACATGCGATCAAAAGGTTATTCTCTCAATCTTTTCTTGTTTCCCCTCTGATGCGCTGTCAGTACGACCTTGATTTTGTTTCATGTCGTGGAGCCAAACACTGCATGACATGGCACGCAATGCAATTTCGCTGGGGCTCTCAGCAAACTTCCGGTGCTTCATTGAATCAACGTCTGTTGTTTCAAAAGCACGGGGTCTTGGAACGAGATCTTCCCTTTCTACAGGGGCTTGATTGAGGTGCTACATTGATCGCTACGCTATGCTTTTTGACAAGTCATCCCAGGTTGGTGGCCTCAGGTCATGGGATGCTATGCCACGGAGAGTCTGGGTCTGTAGCCACCCCCTGACAAGATGCACCTCTCGTACAACCTGAATTTCCTCTGGGTTGTGCTGTTTCTGAATTGGCTTTTCACGTTACTCGTTAAGCTCCAGCTAGTAAGGGGAAGTGCCTGGATGATGCTTCAGCCTCTGGGCGCCGTACGGACCAGTCGCCGTGGCGTACGATCCATCAGTGGGAATGCCATTGAGAGGTTATCCGCAACGCCTGGGCAGTTAGGCTTTCAATCGCTGGGAAGGCACTTCTAGACCCAATCGACGTGTTGTGTGCCTTGTTCGAGTTGAGAGGTGCCAAGTATGTATGCGCTTCTGCGTAAGCAAGGCTTGCTGGGACTTTTCAGCCGTGCTGCCTTACGCCTAGTGCCTCAACTAACAGCGATTGGTTTGCGGCGGTGGCTTTTGAGACTATCGGAGACTCTTCCCACGCTCTCGGATGGTGCCAGTTCCAGGGCGCCGCGACTTGCAACATGCCACGGATGGCCGGGATTTTTCCCTTGAGCGTGGCGTAGGCTGGAGGCGGCGGCGATTACCATGATCGGAAAAGTCGCAGCGCGGACCTCTGTTGCGCGTCTCCCCATGGGGTGATGGTTGTCTTTCTTTATGGCTCGTCAAGCGGTGGGAATCATGTAAAATCGTAGACCATTAGGCTCTCGCGACCATCTCGCGCCTCTTTGAGAACGATGACCATCTCATCGTCGAAGCCAACCCAATTCCTGCGGTCCTCCCACTCAGCCCGCGGTGTTGGTGTAGGGCTGTCTGCGTCATCGGCTGGTTGCCTGCTCGTAGGTCGTACCTCGATGCTGCTGCCTCCGGCGCGGCCCTCAAGCTCCCACACACGTATCTCATCACCCCGCGTGCTAATGCTCACGGCCTTGCCCCGCGGTGTGATTTCAGCGTCTGAGATGCCTGACGTGTGGCCCCAGAGGCGGATCCCTGGGGACAGCGAGAAGGACGTCGTGGTTGACGTGCAGAGGTAAAGGACCAGCGTGTTGTCGGGCAGTGTGGCGAGAAGGTACGGGTGGCTGTAGCAGAGGGTTGTAAGCTCTGACCGTGACCCGTTGGTTCGAGTAGAGTCATCGCCGCCTGAGGCTGTAATAGGGAGCGTTGATGCAAGGCGAGAGGTCAGTATGTCGACACCGGAGCTGTCGGAGGACCGAGTTATGAGCAGGTCTTGAACGCCAATGCACCATCCGTCGCGGACGGAGAATGTATATGCGATAGAGGCACTCACGGAGGACGACATGCGTCGTATCGATAGAGCAAGTGGTAGGTGGGTGGTGTGCGACTTGAGAGACGTGAGGAGATAGGGAGACGGCAGAATCGTGTTCGTAGCTTGTGATCCTTCTCGTTGAGCCTTTTTCTGGTACAGTTTTGGTTCTCCAGTCTTGCCTTTACCGTCCGTTGTGTCGTCTGCAGACTCGGCAGCCGGTCGGTTGAACGTGTAGAGCGATATCAAACCAGCAGTCGTCGCTGTGAGTACATAGGGATGACCGTAAGCAACAGCAACAAGCTCTCCATTGCAGCTTCGTTCATGCCGATATTTCCGTGTCAATTCTTGCCGCTCGACATTCAATCGCCAAAGTCCGAAACTGCCGTTCGCAAATCCCACCACAATGTCGACCAGTGTCCCAGAGCCGCTTTCGTCCACGGCCAGTGATGATGGCGCACTATTGTCGCTTTTGTCATTCTCGTAGAAGTCGAGTTGCGCAATCGGTCGCCGTGTTCGTAGGTCCCATGCGCGCAATCCAGATCCCGAATCGGCCGTTATAGCAATACCTTCGACGACCTTGACCAACGTCCGCTTTTGTCCTCCACTCTCTTCCGGCGCATCTCGCACACTGACCTCCTCTACGGCGCACTTCCCTCTAGCCCAGTTGTGCCGTAGTTTGTACTGTCTCTTCCAGTCAACGCTCTCGCTCTTGCTGCTTTTTCTTAGAACCTCGTCATCTGGTGCCCTTCCTTTCCGTCCATCCGCCCACACAGCTCGTCGCGCAGAATACTGCAGTTTTGTACCACCAGCTACACCAACACGAAATCCAGGGATGCGCAAGGCGCGCGGGAGGACGAAGCGCTCGTAGTAATGTTCACGCCAGAGGTGAGGATCCGAGGCGAGGCGGTAAAGGCGATGCGAAGTGGGTGAGATGTCGAGTAGCTCGGACGAGGTGAGGAAAGAAAGGATTCGTAGTAGAAGTTCGGATGATATCGTGGTTAGAATATCGCGAGAGGGCGGGTTGTAGGCTACATTCGCGAGACGCAAGCGTTTTGATGGCCGAGGTTGAGCTACATCTTGACCAGTAAGAGGCTTGGAGTCCTCCTCGGTCGACGGGAGCTTGCGCTTCGGCATTTTGAGCGGATACAATCGCGCTGCGCAGGACGAGCCTGCGGGCAGCTATAGTGAACCTAGAAAAGACGTTGAATGTTAAGCTAGGTAGGTGATGTTCATGCTTAAAGGTTGGTTATAAGAAGAGGGAAAATGTCGGTGGCGATAATCAATCGGCGGTTGACCGGAGCTTGTAGCACCAGAGCTACCCTATACTTGCACACGGTTGAAGATACCTTGAGCCGATTACTTTATCATGTTAGCATAAACTGTTTCATATCTCATCATAAAGAGAATTAAAGTTCATTGCCTGTAATTTGTTTGAGGCTAGCCTAACAAAGTTCGTATAGTTTCATCTGCGTTTCAATGCTTATGTGCTTGAATCGACAATTCTTAGTATACGCTTTCAAAGCTTTATCAAGCACTAAACTCCGCGACCTGGATGAAACTATCCATTGATTTGGAAATTTCATATCGATTGATGTATTGATCAGTTTATGCTTATTTACTTCCTTTTCCAACGTATAAACGTAGGGTATTTCCATGATGCGTACCAAAGTAGAAACTCAACGTCTACCATGTAAATGAAACCAAACTCCTATGATGCTTGACCAACTCTGCTTTCACAGCCCCACCGCTGAGAAGATATCATCATACACCTTTCCAACCCAACCGTCCGTAAGACCTCCCCGTGCAACGACTCCTAGACCTCCGACTGCCCATAGCGCAGCAAATGCCACCGAGGCGCCATGGAGCGCGACCCATCTCCTTCTCCTTTGCTTCCTTGCCTTCTTTTCCACTGCTGCGGTGCTTGTTCCCCAAATGGATTTAGTCGTGGGAGCCAAACCAAACCACCTGGCCTGTCCCCAGATCATATGGCCGCAGCCTGCGGCAAGCAGACCAACATAAGAAAGCCAAGCAATAATGGGGTGTCGAGCAAAACCATGTGCGATGTACGCAAGGCTAATATTGGAACTGTCACCCTCGATCTGTAAAGGCAGGACGCGATTGACGAATACATGGGCGGCGAAGAAAACGGAGAAAGTATAGCCAGATATCGAGATATAGCTTAATGCTGGCCATGGCAAAGCAGCTCTGGCGCCTTTCTGACCTTCGAGTTCTGTCCTTGAGCGATGGAGAGCGTACATTCCCGGGGTAGCGGCACCGTAGCGTTTCATGTTCTGCGATCTCCTCAATAACCGAAGGGCAATTCCTGATCCGATATGAGCTATAACAGGCAGAGCAACCAGAATGGGCTCGGCAAGTGAGGTCTGGTATATTTCCCGAGTCATGAGGAGGTAGGTCTCAGAGCCGGGAACAGAGCGTGTAATAGCGGGGATGAGGGATACGTTGGCGAGATGGAGGGACGTGAAAAGACCCATTGCGTAGCTTGAGAATTTCTGGATTCGCATAACTGACGAAGAGTAAGTACGGCTTGGTCCGGCAGAGTATGGGCCAAAGGTGGGATCCTTACGATAGAATACGGGGCCAGGACCTGCTGCATTGGGAGATGTGAGGTTTGTGCTTGCGCTCAGTCCCGGAGCGCCGGTCGAAGGAGCTTTGATGGTTGATGAGCTATTCTCCATATCCTCGGCGTCTACAATTTCGTATCCATCATCGCTTCCCCGAGGCGGTGGACCGAGGTCTCGGCGGTCAATGGCGGGATCTGCTGGCGGCGAATCTATTGGGGAAGGGTCAAGCTGCTGTAGAGACAGGAAGCTTGCCTGTGAGGCTCGACGATCGGGGGATTGGTCGTAATCCATGGTGCCACCACGCCCAACGGGTAATCTGTGTGAGTACTGATGGAAGACACAAGACCAAGAAACATTGGCGGGGAGGCGTAGAAGAAGAGATGACAGCGCGGGCTCGTGACAGGGAAGTTTTTCCAGTTGGGATTAGCGCCTCAACGTGCTGGGAAACGTGGATGCTTCACCAGACTCTGGGGCAAGTGGTTCTGGAAGCCCCTGTCGAAGGCTCCTGAAAAATGACGTTGCGGCCTTGGGAGCACGGTCAGCAGATCATGCCAAGTCCTGATTGGTGATAGCTCTGCTTCTGAGCTCTAGCCACATAGGGTTAGCGCCCGAACACCTTATTTGGATCTTGGGCCAACTCTTCGAACCTCTTCCCAAACAATCTCGACTCACTCAAACTTGTAACATGCCTCCAGTAAGTACGCTCCCTCCGACAGATACTCCATCACTGATGCGTTCTTAGCGACATACAACACTCCCGTCGGCGCTGACCGCATCGGCGCGTGAGGCACAGAAATCTTTTTACTGCCAGCTCTGCTCCAAAGGCTACTCTCGCATGAATGATTATGAAGCCCACCTCAGCAGCTATGATCATAGCCACAAACAGCGCCTTAAGGACATGAAGGCCATGGTCCGTGACCCTAACGCGGGCTCTCGTGCGCGCAAGGCCGAGGCCAAAGCCGACGGTCTCATAAGCATCAAGCTTCCCGGTCAAGAAACTGCCACCGGCAGTGGAGGAGGGTTCAAGAAAGGCGGTTTCAAGAAGAGTGGTTTCAAGAGCGCTTTCACTAAAGTTGAGAGTAGCGGATCATCAACAGCAACGACCGAGAAATCTAAGCCATCAAACGCACTTGAGTCTGCACCAGTCAATCCCGGCCTCCAGAAGAATTTGTTCCCAGAAAGCGACACAGAAGACGAGGGCTACGAAGTCTACAATCCTCGATTGCCCACGGATTGAACTATATCGACACTGGTTGCAATTTCTTGCATACTAAAAAATGATTGCTGTTTTGTGATTTTCTATTCGGGGTTTCCTCCGCCTCTTCACATGGCTGGCTCCTATAGGCCTCCTATTTGAGATATATCCTGTTCCAGCAAACCTAGCAAGTTTCGGCTTCCAGACATCCAGTCTGCCATTTGCGTTACCTGTGAGCTTTCTGTAAATGCTGTACTGGGATCACTTCCAGCGGCGTTCATATTAGGGTCCATAACCGGCATGAAACCGAGTTGGCTCAAATATACATCAAACTCATCTCCGATAGGCACCATTGTTTGATCCTCCTGTTGTTGCGACTTGGCCTCAACGTAAAGCGCCGCGACATTACTCATTACGTTGCATAACCGAGACAGTTTCTGCATGGTCTCCGATGCGTCGCTGGTCTCTTCGATGGACGCGCTGAATTCTTTCAAGAGACGCAGATCTTCCACCGATAGTGTCTCGATGACATAGCAGAAAAGAACGAAAAAGGGAGCAAACGGAGTCAGCACGAGGTTCCTGCCATCATGTTAGCTGTTTTCAACAACGATCACAGCAATGAACGTACCAATGGACATATATAGTTCTCGCAGAGGGGTCTTTCCTAACTAATTCCATACACGCCAAATGTGTATGTGTTGCCCTTCGTGCAGTGTCGATACATTCGACACAGAATCTGCTTGCCGAACCTTCGGGGGCTGGAATTGCTCGGTAAACGAGTGTCATTGTCGATAATAACTGGACTTCGTCACCCTTGAGATGAACATCGACGAGGGGCGATGCCCCTATCTTCTCAAGCGAAGCGATGGCTAGTTCCCGACTTTCATGCGCCTCCGCCTCGACCCGGCGGCACTGAGCTGCTAGTAATCGAGCTCTCTCGGCGAGTTCGGTGAGTGGTCGGGCTAATGCTGCTGGGCAAAACCTGGTCTCCATCAGCCACAATGGCCAAGTTATAGGGGGGATATTGTTTAGTAAGAATTACAATTGCTCGTACACCTGGCCCTGGAGTGTTGCAGCGCTGAGCCACATGGACGCAACAGCTTTGGTTTCAAGACTCAGTATGCCCTCAAAGTTGAAGGTGCGCGGTATGTCGATCTCCCAGTCCTGGATGACAGGGGCACGGCCAAGTCGAACTGCTAGCGCCTTATCTGTGGTATAAATATACCAGAATACAATTGCCTTTGTACCAGCTTCTTCTGGGTTACGCGCGGAGTGGTCTTTGCGATGGAAGCCGGCAGTCTGACACATTTGGGCAGCAGCACTGTTGAGATGCCAAGCAACGGAGGGTCTGCATACATCGATGGCATACAGTGTCTAGTCTTTCGTTAGTGTCCGTTACTTCTATCTTAAGGAGATGCATTCTTACCCCCATAAACAAAGCCTGGACCGTTTCTATCTTGATTGACATGAAGAGAGACATGTTGGCCAACGCAGTTTCTAGGTTAACTCGGCTCGTATGAAGATGCGACGCAAACTCATCTTTGAGAGCCTTGTTGTCAGTAGTCAATGAATGCTGCTCAAGGAATAAGTAATAAAGCCCGACGTTGACGATGATGAAAGTGGAATCAGTGAAGTCGTCTGTAGGGAAGTAGACCATACGACATAAGTTTGAGAAGTCACTGATTCCCACAAAATAGCAGACAAACGTGAAGAGACCCGGTGGAGAAGCTGATCTAAGTCAGTGTACAAGTTGAAGAGCAGACGTTGTCACAAGTACCTCTAACTCGCTTCAGTAACGAAACAACGATCTCTATTGGAGGCATCCTGAGCTGGCCTAGACCCCCCTTCGGCAGGGGCTGCTGAAGGGGAAATCGGGGTCCATGGCTGATAGATTGTCGACTCTGAAGTTCGGCTATTTGTCTCAGATTGGCGAGGGCTTCCCACATCTTGGGGCTGACATCGTGCAGTGAGGTGCGCTCCACAGCATGCTCGAGAAGATCGCTTGCAAAGGTGGTTTGCTGGGCAATGACAGAATCACCACCCAACGCAGACTCATCGTCGGAACTCTCGAAACCCACTGTAGATGCAGCGGCTGTATCTATACCGGGAAAGTTTCCAGGGGTTGTAGGGAAATGCGCATTACTTCCTGGTGTGGAGATAGGGCGCTGGGAAAGATCGCGGAGGAGAGTTTCTATGTTGGCCAACCGAACCTCAATCTGATCGATCTTGCGTTCACTGGAGGGCATGTATGCCACAGATCAGTAAATGGTCTGCTTTATTGGGTGAACAGTAGTAGGAAATGCATGGGGCGGTTATGGCGTGTGGCATGTGCTGTTCCTGGAGCAAAAGGGGTATGGGTTGACCAACTATTGAGACGAGATGAGAACTCGCTGCCGAGGCTCTTTGGGTCTCTGACCGACTCCGGTAGATGTACAGGAGCGTTTGGCGGTACGACAATTGGAGCAGGGCCAGTCTTTATCGCAGCGGATCTATTCCACGCGAGTGTTATTCATCTCATTTATGCTCAACAGCTTGTGCACACAGAAGCATCTTGACTATTGTAATGCTTCTGTATTGGTGTCTATGAGTGATGCCTACCTTTCTCGTACGACACTGATCACACTGAACTCAAAAGATCTCCAGTCAGTCTTGAACATCCACAAGAGTAGCGCACCTCTATGATGAGTCTCGCAGTTGACTGGTCCAACTAAGAACGCCAGCAACCAACCGGTACACGGAAACCCGGATGTAAGTTGTGGCATAAACGGCAATTGCCCCTTTAATGATACCCTGAGGTAGACGTGATTTTGGCTAATGAAAATATGTCACTTACCGCTCGCCGTGTAGAGTCGTCGGAAGCCGCGGGTCCGGCGCCCGCGAACCCGGAGCCAACACTTGGCTGATTCATAACGTATTCTGCGATACGGCAACTTTCTCTTTACTTGGCTAATAAAAGGACGTATCAATGTAAGCTGATGATGGATAAGATGGATGATGGAGTACGTTCTCTTTTAATAATCAATGAAAGCAGCCAGATTCATAAGATAGGAGCTGACGTCGCGACCCGGAGAGTACCTATCGCTGTGAAAGTGAAAGGAAGGAATCGGTCACCGCGGATGCCGGTTCTGACGGTTGGGGGCACCGTGTTGTGGCTTGTAAGCTCCGTGTGGCGGGCCGGCCCCGATAAGAGGTGGCTTTCACTAAGATAATCCACGACAATTTGGAGAGGAAGAGTGCGGGAAACGCCAATGGAAAACGACGTTTGCTCTTTATCGTATTCGGTATAACACAACGTTTTCTTTTTCAAAAAATCGCTGTATTTTATATGCAAGCCTGCTTAAGACTGCATCATTGTTCTTGTCCTATAAACGAGTGATACGAAATACATACGACTGATAGGATAGGACTTGCCTAACAGCTAGGACTTGAGACGTCAAAATTGACTACCGACGGCTGAATAATTGCCCCGGGGATGGGACTGCCTAATTTGCCTGCGACCCCCCTAAATCCATCATTGATGGATGATCTTGTGGCTTAGGCTTAGGCTTAGGCTTATTGGCTATCTCGTCTCGTGTCCCGGTCCCGGGGTTTTCGGGTTGCGACGAGTGCCAATGGTAAGAGTACCTTCGTTAATAAGAGCGTTGATGTTTGTCTCTTGCATGTTTTTTTGGGTTCGATAATCTTCAATCATTTTGCGCTGTTTGTTCAACATGACTGAACAGCAGCACATAAAGAAAGAAGAAGTGCCAGTCGGCGATTCGCCCTCTGACACTTGTACATCAACCGGACAGCCGCAGGATACAATGACGGTTTCAATTGAACACAAGGGCGAGGATGGTGGGGATGATACCATGGAAGAGAAAAAGGACACAAGCTTCAAGTATTACCTGGTAAGTTTTTTTCTTCTTCTTCTTCTTCTTTCTATTTTTTTATACTTTTTTAATTAGATTAAAAAGATGCTATCGATATTGGCTCAGATTTATTGCTTTGGTTTACTGACTTGGGTGTCTTTCAGCGCGTCTTTACTTACAACGATCGCCTGGGATGGATCCTCAACGGTAGTGCATTCGTCGCCATGAT
>JABCKB010000196.1:0-34279 GCA_013184455.1 Fusarium continuum | reverse complement strand
TTTATATATAATTTATAGAGAAATTAAGCCTTAAAGTCCAAGCGTTATTTCATCTTAGTGTGCAGAAAGGGGGGCTGCGCAGCAAGGGGGGTCGTAACACTAATCCAAATGGAAGACCGGTATATTAGCATCCCTTTCTCCATTCACACGCAATCATTATTTTTGCGTTTTAGTGGCCAGAATAATTGCGTTAAATAGCCTTTACTTATCGCAGAATCTCCCATGAAGCCAATTGCCAAGTGTACAGAAGTTCGTTTATTAAAAAGTTTCTATATACTTTCTAAGCCGATTTTTAGTCTCTATTTCGTTTACAAACCAACGAAGGGATGCAGTATAAAATTTTAAGCATTATTGCGCCGACTAGATGATTTCTACAGAGACTCAACTTAACAATGTTCTGATGTTTCATCTATCATGTCGGTGTCCGGCCATTAGATTCGCGACTACCTAGGTTTCGGGTTCGCGAGCTACAGAAACAAAACCGCCATCGCTTCCCAAGTCATCAGTCAGTTTATTCATAAGGTGATTTGATTCCTTGAAGACGCCTTTCGCATGACGCATCTGGTTTGGCTCGCAAAGCCATAGTAACAGAATGCTGCGGAAAAGGAAATCCGCGCAGTTTTTTTTAGTCTGTCTCTAAGCACGATTCTGAGAGATGAATTCAGGCAACACGTTTAGATTCGGTAACTTCGTTAAGTTATATTAACCTCCCTGTCCACTACTGTAGTTGAACAAGTCATTCTCTCTTTGTCGGGACCTACCGCTTCGACATCCTGACATCTGGAGATGGGCATTCCGTGATCTTGCCGATATCTTTCATTGTGCCAATACGTGTTAATGCCGATGATTAAGACTGCCTTCAGAGAGTTCTGCAAATATTTGGGCCGCTAGGTCACTTTCTATAAGCCTCCTCCATCAAGGATCACCGAGAAAAAGGGAAGGAGTTCCACATCCGTCCAGCTCTCCCGACATGGCAGCATTTCTGTCAAAGCCCCTGTGGTGTCGTTTGCTGATTTGTTATAATCTAGAGAATGTGACTGTATATTGGTGCGTACAGCAACTAACATCAGATACATCAACTTCGTGCATCTAGTCATGGGCCGTCGACGCAGCCGTTCACTTAACGCCCGGAGAGCAATAGCCCCCCTTTAAAAATGGAAAGACGCATCACCGGAAGTCCGAGAGTAATCTGTCTCTTTAGGTATCCCCGTCCGGGAACAGGCTACTATCCGTGGAGGAACTTCTGTTTGATGGGAGGAGAGGATCGATCTACATGTGTTACTAGCTTTTCCAGTGATTTCACAGTAGCTGACTGGATTGCCACTGAATCTAGACCACGGGAGATTTTCCAGTGAATGAGACTTGCCCAAGACGACAAGCCGCTTAGAAACTCAGAGATATATAATAAGAACTTTCCTAAGGCACTATCTAGCCGGAAATCCATGCTAAGAAGATTCCTGACACACAGTTTTTATAGCACCCCACGCATCTGTCACTGCTTACTGCTGAGCATATAAATTCTTAAAAGCACCACTATTAGATCACTCTGAGAAGTAGTAGATGGTAACACAACGATCGGCTTTCCGCCTCCAGCATCGCCATCGACGTGAAGATCCTATAACCGCTAGACTTAACTCTACACGAACCACCTGCCCCAGGAAATGTTGTGTAGGATGTTCAAGGATTGGTCCGCGCCAAACCCAGCTGGCAAATAACCTGATATCAAGACCACTTTTTACATAGTGCTAAGCATCAGCGACAACTTGGGCTTCTTTCCTATGCTACCGACATGAGAAACATCAGCTGCAACCTCGAATCAGCATATAGATCAGAAGTTTTCTCATCAAAGTCACTTGATTGGGAGTATTTACTTCGCAATCACTCAACGAATTTTACTGATGGAGTAACTAGTAATCGTTAGACAAGAGTACTAACAACACTCCCTTAACAACACTTCAAGATGCCATCCCAACCAGACGCCTTGTTTCTCGTGGTCTTTCGCGATCTTCTTGAAAGGGAGGGTTCGCATAGTACGATGCTAGAGCCAGAATTAGCCATGTCACTTCCAGCGAGCTATCCGCCCGTTTGACTCATTTTCTGGATTTTGTTGTTCTGGTCATTACAATTGTCCTTGATGGTCTGCATGCTCATAGCGGTCATATCGAATCCAAGCATAACTGTTAACAGCTGTGATTGTGTCCAATAGTACCATTCAGCCCTGGATAACGCTGGCCTTCAAATCTAGTGCTGGTAAGTGTCTTTCTTTATCCTTCACTACTCTCAATCATTTCTAGTATATTTAGTGACGTCAAGAGAAAGAATCAAGGTTGTTAGAGTTCATGGTCTTAAGGCGGCGCAATCAAGAGCAACTCCTGGTTTTCAAATACGCTCACAATCCATAAAGCCTGACACGGCTGGCCCTGTGTTTCAGGACTGGGCCTCATTTACTATATATATCGTGAGGTACTCAGATCGCCTGAAATATCCGCTGAATTGAAAGATATATCTGTCAGATCACCCTATCCGTTTCTCGCAACTTATCGCTCCTGTTGGTCAAACAAAGACAGCAGTGTACTTGTCTTGGTACGGCGGCACGGCTGGTCCGTCATGTCAACCCAGCCTTCTTCCCACATCATCAAAGGCACTGATTAGTCTTCCGGCTTTAACAATTTTTGTCTGGAACAGAGTCATATACTTTAACCGTAGAAAGATTTTGGAATCGCTGTCTTGTTCAATAATCCACAACCTCCTAAGCTACCGACAGCGTAAAATATGTTCCATTAGGAAAGAGCTTGTTTACTGTTGAGCAAAAAGAAATAAAAAAGGGAAAGATGTAAGAATTCTGGTAATTTATTAAATATATCGGTGGATGTGGAGTGGTCACTGGAGAAAACTAACTCCTGTTTGGTAGTGTGAGACGAGCTCTGCTGTTGACTTATACATCAGGAAGAGATGATTGCGTTGCCAGCTTTAAAAGGACATGGAGCTCATGATTATTGTACTTCTGTTGAGCAGCGTATAAAACGATAGGATGTTTGCTGACTTCGAGATTCTGGAAGACGAATCTAGTAGACAACGTGCTCAAGGCTACACGATCTGCTTTCCAGATTCATGAACTGCATACCTGGGGAGTCTGAATCGTCATAAAAGAGCCATGAAATCACCAGTGTAGCAAGAAACGTCCAAGAAGCCATCACAGAGCGCACCAACTACCTGGCTTTTAAGTCGTGATGGCGATGTTGGTTTCTAGTGGTGTCCTTTCAAGTTTCCGTCTTTGGCCGGGACCATAAGGCATTCCGCATGAGATCCTTTCCTTTCGATTCATAGAAAGGATGATTTTCCGGAGACCCGTACTTACATATCCTTGATAGGACTTCTGATAAGTTAGAGCAGGTTGTTGGTCGCTCTTTAGGCCGCGAAAGAGCGCGGCTTTGATAGATTCTGACGCAATTGATGCAACGCAAGAAAATGTATTGGCGGATGCCAAATACTTGCCTGAGCTACAGGAAATTATTCAACGCCCCCAATCATCAATACCACGAGAGTATTCATAGGAATCTGCTACTGCGATTGTGATACCTAGGGTGTAATAGAGGCCAGATCCTTCGTCCGCGAATGAACCAGTGACGAGGTCACAAAAGAGCTAGATGGTTGAAGCAATTTGACACATATCTGTCTGAGGTAGGTAGTGCATTGTGTATACTCAACTGGCGGTACTCGAGATCGTTCACATGCTGCAGTTACAAATGCATGCCTCACAATAGCCCAAGATGCACGAGAGTAGCCCCCGGTTTTACAAGCACGCGGTATGCTAGCTAAGGCGAGTGGCTTACTGTCCAGGGCTGCATCTGTTCCTAACGGTCTAGCTCAGTTGATTGCTGGACGTGCACCAAGTCACTGAAATCTATGTCGTCGGGCAAATGTTTGTGTGTATCTGATAGAATCCGCGATGTCTAATATGTCCGGGTAAAAATAGTCGACTTCAGATAACGATTATGTATGGACACCGTACTTGTTGAGAGTGAGTGGCCCCTTTTCACTTATATTCTTGCAACGCCTAGCCCCTTTATCTCCTTAAGACCACCGGTGCTGACAAGTATGGCACTTAGGTTGCCGACCAATCAGACACTATACGGACCTTTCTTCTGGCAGAAGCTAGTGATTACTCATAATTTTCCATCGTCCCAAGGAACACAAAGGACGTAGAGACTCCTCTTTGATATGCTTGATAGAGGACAAGGTCTGAGGAGTTCTCTTAGCGATTTCTCTGGCCCTCCCTTAGCAGCCCACCACAGAGCCATGCGACCATGGCGATATCCCTCTCCCCCAGCACTTAGACATGCGTTGGATACCTCCCGAAATACTCTCTGTGATCCATGATGAGCAACTCAGGATAATCATATGTCCGTCTTTATATTTGTAATTGACGCTGTGTTCTGGCTGCTTCTCTGTCTCTTCGGCCATACTCAGTAAGAGCAATTCCTATTGAGTAGCAGCCTCCCAAAAAACTGACCTCCTCGGTCCCCAACACAAGTGACGTCGACCTTGTCAGTGTCGAGAAGACGCACAAGACTTTTGAGCTTCCCTCACTGAATTGCTTGGTCGACTAGTGTAGTGCCGAACTTACTCCCAAAATTGGAAATTACCGTGTTAGGAGCAAGTACTTCTTCCAGAGCTTTCTCACTCCGTCTAGCAGCATGGGGCAAGGGAGTGTTGCCGTCACTGTCTTTTGAGTTGACATCTGCCTTGTCTGTGTCGAGTAGTCTTCTCACAATCCGATCACGTCCACCCTCAGTGGCAAGGCAGAGGGGCGTATAGACGTGGTAGTCTTTCGCTTGGACTGCCACTTTCTCTATACGAAATCGAGATGGTGGTTCGATCTCAAACTGATAAGCGGACGTGTGGTTTTGAGTGATGGCCACAGCCGCAGCCAGTTCTTGTAACGATAATGCTGGTGTTGCAGCAAGAACAAATTGCAACAGTTTTCGTGCCTTCTTTTGATCCGGGCTTCTCGAAAGCATCTTTTTATTGGTTTGATTGATCCCGCTTGGAAGATCACGCAGCTGTTCCTTGATTTGGCCCTTACTCAAATCCATCCAGTTCTCCATGTTTACGAAAAACAACATAAATCCAAAGATAAATCCGTTTGCCTTTTTTGTGATCTCTTCTCCCCAAACTTGCTCCTCTTCTTCAGTGACATTTAGTTCTCTAACCATGTTGACTTATAGTTATCGACGACGAGATCGATCTCCTTTGCGATTTTGTACGTTTCTATTTCATCTTCGCCGACAAGATGAATAGTTCGAATCTCTGTGTCTATATCATGGAGTGCTCGCTTGATGCCATTGTACAGCCGACTCGTGACAAGGAACTTGAGAAAGATGACGCAGCGATTGCAGGGGTAAGGGCTTTACAGAGTCTCGGTCAACAAGCGTCTGGAGTTTTCCTCACACCCGTCGAGTGCATCCAGGATACAAATTGTGCCAAAGGTCTGGTTCTCATCTTTGATAGAGGTCAAGGTAGTCCAAAATTCAGAAAACGAATGGAGATGCCTCCTGTCGTCATGCTCGGGCTTTTGCAACATCTCGTCTGAAACGAGGTACAGTCTTTGTTCCAAAATCTGCCGCAAGAGGCAGCAAAGTGCAATGGTTGCGCTCTTTTGATCTTCAAAATCGTCTTGGAAGAAGAAGTAGCTAGTGACTCTTGACGGAGAACTCGGCAACATGTCATCAGCAACATATCTTGCAAAAACTGACTTGCCGAATCCTGGATCTGCAGACTCATAGAAGACCTGACTCACTAACCTTCCACGGTTGGAAGGTGCATGATGAGTGAACTATTCATAGGTACCCTCCATTCGGCGAGGGTTTCTGTTCTTGGTGTTCTTGCATGAACACCGGTGGAGGTTGCGAAGAATATTTTGAACGCCTTCAGTTCGTTGAGACTCCTTGCTGATTTGATTGTCTTCACTGGTATTACAAACTCGTCAGCAACTTGACCAAACGCATGCTTGTACTTCGAATGGTTCTCAAACAGATGGTCGCTGGATCAAGTGAGATGGAATATTCTACTTCCTCTATGTTACATTCCGGCTGAGTTCTGCGGTCCCTCTCTCCAACAACTCATCCGTTGGAACTGTGGAATCAAAGGACAACTCACATAGTCTGGAAGCCTCCTGGTAAAGGTCCCGAAGGTTTGCGTGAACCAGGTCCAAATCATTCCTGTCCTCTTGACCTTGCCTGAACTTGCAGATATCACCATGAGAGGCTTGGAGAGAAACTACATTCTCATGTTCCCCTGGCAGACCTAATAAAGCGCCATACGGTTAAATTTCAGAGGACATCGGAGAGTCTGAGATATGAAGTGAATAAAAGCCATACTCGCCTCGGCCGTGCACCTTCAGGCTTGCAACGACCAAAGTCCTGGCTCACAGTTACAGTGATTTATCGGAAGACTGCTGCAATCAACAAAATGTTAGGAAATTAGGCGACAAATGAGATCCCCGGGCAAAGTTCAGTCTTGCTTCAATCTAGGTAGGACTCTGCAATGGACTGTGACTGGTGAGAAATAGAATCTTTGTTCGTACGGTTCAGTATCATGCTAAGCATCTATCAAGAGTTCTTCCTATCTGACCCTGCCGCAGGACTCTCAGTTTGCAGACAATCCAATGTCCTTTTCTACGAGAAGTCATCCAGCAGGTGTGCATCCGTTGACTTTTCATTTAAAGGAAGATTCCAGTCTCTCCTCTTCAACAAATCTTATGAGGTCAACGGCTTCGTTCTTATGGTTTTTACAAAGTGAAACGTAGGTCACAAAATAGTTCTCTAGATAGATGCGGTTGACACAACTCACCATGGGTTGAGGCAGTCGATTACCCAGCTGGCCGTAATATATGTATTTCTCGCCCTGTCTTTCAGCATCTTGACGTTCGTACCTGGGCAGGATATCAAAAACGGATTCGGCTACTATCAGAAGTGGTTACTCTTAAGGTCTTGTCGCAATTAATGAAGCTTCAACCGATATGTCTGCCCTCTCGACTATCGGCACCATTCATTCGACGAGATTCAGCTGTGGAAACCTCACCAACCGCTCAAGTCCCAAACAGATACCCCAATAGTTCCTTGCCGACAAAAACCTCTGCCGTCTTGCTACGAGCCAAGCGAGGAGACACGTCATGTCCTAGGCCATCGCGAAAACTAGACTCGAGAACATAGCAACGCATCCGCCGCTATCTTGCCTAACAAGACCACAGAGAGGCCAGCCGACTCCTACTATCGTGTCGCTTAGAGGCTAATCCTGCCTGCGCTTTGTCTTGATCTTTAATCGCACAATTCTGTCTCCACATTGAGGTTGGTCACACCAGGACCAAGATACGGCGTCTTCTACCATTGCACCGACTTTATGAAGAAACCCCTTTATGCCTATCACATGTTGGCCTGCCTTTATCAGCAAGCCCTACCCAGCCTGCAGCTTCTTCTTGACTCCTTTCTTTGTATTAATACCTGGGACTAGTCCAAAAGGCTTCTTTCCTACACATCGTAACCAGCTGTAATGCAGTTGTCTTCATTGATGACCTGATCCAGTTTCTTCAAGAGCGGTCTGCTTATCGCTTTAAGTAATCGAAGGTTGATTGGATGTGTGCGCCTTGACATACGGTATGAGAGGTAGAAACGAGTTAAAGGCTTGTAGAAGACCAATGGAGGTTTCTAGTTTTAAGAGACGTCGGTTGTCTTTGTTGCTGTTGCTTTTACTTGTGTAAGATAAATAACACGGCGATCGAGATGTGCGTAACGCAATCTACAAGCACCGTCCTTGTATTTTGATAGATCCAGCTGTCTACAAGAGAGATAATGTATCGCCCAGAGAGTGCTAAAAGTGGTATAAACGAACGACAGAGGATGGTCTCGCTATCTAAGCGCGTTTCCCAAAACACCATCGCTATGCATTTTTCAACGACAAGTTCGCTGTTTCAAATCACTGCAGCGTATCAATGTGCTCCCAACAACAAGAATACAAGACACAGCTGTGATATCGTCAAGGCAGAAAACCCGTGTGCAAGGCAAAATTTACCCGACTATCGCCGCATATTTCCAATGTGGCTCAATCTTTTTGCTTCAAAACACAAATGTAACGACAACGGTGTTTGGACAAACTCAACCTCAGGTAAGCCTCCTTGGACATGTCTCGATGTATGACAGGGTTTTATAAATAAACGACGCAGCCCAATTCAGGTCTGATCGGTAGGCCGTACAATACTACGTTGATTGCAAGTTCATCATTAGTAAACCCTCCCTCCTTCGTCACGCGAGGGAAAATCTACTGTCACATCGAGGGTCTGCCACTGAAGTCGGTCATCATAGGACTCGTTCCTTGCCAGCTAGGCAGCATCTAATTAGCTTCTACCACTTTCCCCATCTTGGTAACCTGTCCGCGATTCTAGGGAGATCAGATCCTTCTTCGACATTTCCGCTATTTACCTTCTTCGTTGCCGGTCTCTTGTTATATCGGCCACTCTTGTCTTTGTCACGGGTCTTCCTCTCTCCAGCAGGCATCTTGAAACTTTTGACAATGGAGGAGCGAGGCAGCGCCGGTTGACGAGTCTCTCCCCGTGTTACCACGCACAGTCTCTGGTTCAAGGTCTCAATTAGGCATTTGGCGTTCGATTAAAATATCACAGGGGTAGCCGAGGGGGTTTACCCCTTGTGCCTACCTTGACTAGGCCTACCATCATTTGCACAGCTTGTTAGACCAGCGACTTGATGTGTTTGCTCTCGGAAAAATCACCTTTTCTGTCTATAGCTTGATCGTCATTTTCCCGAACATTAAAACTCCCCTGAGTCTGCACTTGTGGCTTCTCTACCGGCCTTTACGGCTTGGTGGCCAACTCCTGAATGTTGACGATGTTGTTGTTTCGACTAGCGGTGGAGATGTGACTATGGGTGCCTTCGCCACTTGACGGTCGTTATAGGTGGTGTTTTCTTCGTGGTTATGACAGTGGGACCGTGTAGCCTGGCTCAAAGGCTGAAGGTCTTTAAAGTTGATACAACGGGGCATAGGATAACTGCTCACCTAAATTCGGGCTGGCTAGAGTCTGGTGTGAGTGAGTGAGGGATGTCTGTAGCTGGCGAACCAACGAGCTACCGAGCGTTATCTTGTTGGTCCACCAACTGCCACTCGGCAAAATCGCTCTCGTCTGTGGAGAGCATCAGATAAAATTGCATTGTTTCACCTCTAGCAAGCTTAGAGTCATAGGCCATATAGACATTCGAAGCCATTGGTCCGGAGGCCTTAGCCATAAGGATATCACGCACGAAAAGCTGCCTTCGCCCACGTAATTCGCCAACCGCAGAAACAAGAAGCAGTACCGTCGCCGCTCCACCCCTAGGGTCCGAAGCCTCGGCTCACAGATAAAGCATCATTCTGCAGCCCGTAGCAGTCTTGAATAATGGAGTGACCACGACTTGACCAATCCTGACGACTTTTCTTGAACTTTGAAGATAAAAAGTCGTTCGTTTCTGCAAACGATATTGTGAAGCTTGTTTCTCCTTGGTCCAGGAGACTCGGTATTCCTGCTTATAGTTTGTGGGAAGCAAAGTCAACACTGTTCTCGATTACAGTATTATGGCGGAGTATAGATTGGAGACTACTCGATCAGACCGCCAGCACTAACTGTGAAACCATGGGACTTGAAAGAGAGGCTCGTTGTCATCGAGTAGGTGTGGGATAGCTGTCTGCGTCTTTGATGATGTTTAGCTTGCCTGCAGATATCCAGCGCTTCCTGGGAGGACGCTCAAGTACAGAAACGACATTCTCTATCATATTGGTCACAGTCATGCTTTCTTTTATATTTGTTTATGTAAGAGATGTGATATTCCTGGTCCGTCAGTCCGAGCTTCCTCCAAGCCACCTACACTCTTGCGCTTAGGTTTGAACTTCACACATGCAAACTTTTCCTCAGCCCTGTCCATGGACCGGTCCTTCATACGGACGGCTGTTTTCAATCTCAAGTAATTATAAAGGTGATCATCTATCCTCGCACTCCCGCGTCTGTTGCTGTTACGATTGGTTGCCGCAAGCGCAAAACTAAGTCACTGTAGGGTCTGGAGCCTCTCAAAAGTCACTTGATTTAATAAATATGACGCCTATGACTTTACATATACAGACATCTAAGCCACGTTTACATTAGTTGGTGATAATAGATTGAAAGCGAGATAATGAATTGTTGCATCAGCAGGTGGTATATATTCAACGAGAAGTGGTTTCGAAATAACTAAGGGGGTTCTGCTGCTGCCTTTACCATCTCGCATAGAGGTAGAGGGTTCTTGATAGCAGCAACTAAGTAAGCACAACTCCAATAACCTGTCGGTGGCACCCAAAACTGGGACTTTGCATTAGTCTGTCTCGCGGCCCATTCATACTATCTCATCATTCTCTTCAATAGTCCTCATGCCTAGTGCGCCTCCCCAGCTGTATTAGAAGGCCACTAGACTAATCTCACACCAGAGGCAAGAAAACAGTTGTGTAAAATTCGCCCAAAGTAAGGAACTATAATCTCTTTAGACCCTCTGATTGTGACTCGTGACAGGCCTACTGGGTATACAACCGAGTCTGACTTACCAGTTTAAAAATATAAATTAGATAGGCTTAGACCTCGCAGTACTGATTATTTTCCATCACTGGTGGTTTAAAGTCTACTCAGCAATACCAGCCGATTTAGTCACAATAACCGATTTCTAATCGTTGTCCTCAGTCTTAATTCCAATGGAGTCTTTAGTGAACACATCCCATGACAGAAAATGTCTGGCCAATAAGATGGTAGCAATATCGCCTGGGTCAGACATTACTAGCGTCTGATTGGCTTTTACCTTAGCGGGCTACCCTACAGTGGACGACCGCGAAAATTTAAAAATCTGGCCTTTTGCGCAATAATCCGTGGCCAGAATGTCAGATCTAAGCATGATTGTCAAGTAATTGCATCTGGTTTTCCTCTTAACTGGGAGCCTGAGGAGTGGTTAATCTATTTAATGTCACACTTTATCCTTGACTGATTTTCGGGGGCGAATCCTGTCGCACCTTTTGACCATATCAAAAGAGGATGCATAGAATCCCTTGCCGAACAGCTCAAGTAGAAGCTTCCAGAACTCAAACGCCCATGTCATTGTCTTGGTGAGTTGAGTTTATCATACGGGGTGTCGAGGAAAAATTACGCCTGGGCAGGTTTTGAACCAAAAGCAATGACAATCTGAGTGGGTGAATGGCAAATTCTCTCGCGCGCGCTGTACGTTGACATTTGGGTTAGAACAAGAATGCGACTAGCATCGACAGCCGCTGTCAGTGGATAGTCGGTCTGGCATCTCAAATTAAAACTCCCCCGGAGAAGATGCTTCAAGATGAAAGTGGGGAGCCTCTTGAAAAGGCAAATCGTGACTATTTAAGTTAGTGTGTGTGTTCAAGTAGAAGTGTGTAAGGAAGACACGGCATCACGCACATTCCATCTTCACTGGTCCAAAATCCATGGCCTAGCTAGTCGCGAGATGGACGTGGTTACTGAAAAATTGACGTGAGGAAGGTATGCTGGCATGCCTGAGCCTACACGGTCATGGTAGTCCAACCTAGTCTAACGATAATAATGCGCAAAGCTGGGGCCAGGAGTATACCTACAAACTGATCTGGTGGCCTAGAGTTTCCTATACCAAGTTGTGAGTTTGGTCGCGTCGGGAGCGTGCATGATGATAGAAATCAAGAAATGGCTCTGAAACTAGTGTTGAAAGGCCTTGGTGTCGATGAGAATCGTCTCTCTTAGAGCATTGGACTTGGTGCTGGCGTTTAGTGAGGCCGCGAGATCCAGGCGTGGAGTAATCGACATGGTCTTCTTGGCCGTCATGTCAACGGTACATTTATGGTCTTTATTTTCTTCGCTGGCTGTATTAGGCCTTTACAAATGATTGAGGAAGAACTTCTGGATACCACAAAGCGCGTTAGGCATTTACTCCACAGTAACTGGAACTGACTCTTCCACGTCGCATAGTTATTGCGTGAAATAAAAGGTGAACAAATAATTGTTTTAAATTACCATCAATAACCAGTTTTTGCAAAGAAATACTGCTGACTGCTACAGAAGCTTGTATGTAACCTGGAAGTGATCCATAGCCAGTCGGTAACGTTTGCCGGATTTGTTTAGTCTTGGTTGGAAAAACGCCCACGGCAACCGGGACCCCGATAGTTGCAAATGTAGGGATATCCATCTTGATTGGAAATGAGATAAGTCGTTCCATTTAGCTCTGATGAACGGTTATTCTTTTGTCCAGCCGGCATGATTGACGTGGTTTGTGACAGTTCCGCGGGAGTCCCGTCGTTGGAACTTACAGGGCGGCTAAAGGCATTACCGAGTTAAACTGTAGGCTAAGAATGCATAATAAGACTTGGTCAGTGTTATTACTAGTGCTAGTAATTATTTGTGTAAGCATACTAACTTTAAGCATCGTGTTGTAATGTACCTGTATATAGATAGATACATCAGAGGTGGATAAGTACTTCTGTAATAACCGCAACTGCTTCTTAGCTAACACCGACGCAGGATATCTTTGGGATTCTCACGTTTGCTGCCTAGCACCAGTCAAGTCTCTAGACCACTGACTCTCAAGGCCTTCTTCGTCGCTTCTCTTTTTCAACCAAACTAGACTCTTTTACAACCGCTTAGACACGAATTACATGTGTATTTATCCGTTGCTGGTTCAATCATAAGAACACATGATCATTATTCATCCGGAAGTGGCAGCAGCCCAAGCTCACAACTAACAGATCGATCAGGCGTGCGTATGTGAGTGTAACACGCATGCCCGATTGCCTTCGACAAGACAATACTTTGGTCACTCTACTTGATAGATCCTCGCCATTAAATCAATGGCCATAAGAATAAATCATTGACTTCTGGCCAATAAAGCCATCGAATATCTCTTGGTTCTAGCCGCTTAGAAATGTCTAATGTTCAGGAATGGTTGCATTCCTAGCCATGATTTATAACATCTGTTCCAACTACGTCAGGGATCAGCTAGGAATCTATTCTACTAACGGGTGCGCAACTCTGGCCAACAGGTCATCTATGCCAGGAACCGTCAAGATAAACGGTCAAGCTACAGACCAACGCGGAATGATGCGAAACCCTTTTGTCGTGTCATCGTCCACGTGTTGGGGAAGTAATTCGACGATTTCCTACAAGATTTCGGCAACCAAATCACGGTAGTTGGGATTTGGGACGTTGGCCACAAATTCAGGCCCACAATCGGTTCCGTAGCCCTACTCGCACTTGGGGTGTTGGGTTGACTGATGGGACTTGATACCGGGGGTGATATAGAAGTGGTAGTGGCGTGGGGGATGTCTTGTGATGATAGCTATTGGAGTGGGTGGCAAGGGAGCAAGACACCAATCCGTTAGCCTATGGTAGAGATACCAGGCGTCGACCAATTACTTAACAGCGGGTTCAGCAAATGCGGGTGTCTGCTTGTTACAAAAGTCTTTTAGGCCAAGGAAGGTTGCCGAGATATACAGCGGCAAATGGTCGGGGGTGGCGAAAAGGCTGGCTAGGAAATCAAGAACGAAACCTCAGTGTAAAGGTCGATGCGGGTATGAAAAGTCTGAACAGCAGGCAGTGGCATAATACTCGATGATCAAACGAATGAGGAGCTCTCTAGAGTGCGATCATCGGCCACGCCGACTCTTACTAGGATGAACGAGTGAGGCACTCACACGACATCAAATTGTTGCTACACGGAAGCCAAAGTCCGCCTTGCGGTGGAACGGTGTAAGGATAACCGCATCACTTCTTGATCTAAAGGCCTTGATGCACAGAGCGCAAGACATGACAAGACAGGTGGACCGTCATTCTGCGGGAGTATCCTTGGTGATACTGAAGCCCTTTGATGGTAAGCCAGAGTCGTAAGATGCCGATAGCTTTTTGATCTGGTGGTGTAATCGGGTAGGATACGGGGTGCCCTCGAATAACAAAGCCACGGTGAGATATCAGTGCCTGCAGTTGACGCGGCTTTGAATGTGATGAAGCGTAGAAGATGAAAGAACTTATCAACTGAAACGTATAGTAACGCGGAATTGCCGTTTGGACCTGGAAATTACGCAGAGTGTCATGATATTGCCGTCAACAGAAATTTCTTTAATTTGATTACGCCAAGTTCTCAAAACCACCAGTCATCCAATCAAAACCCAACACAAATCCTATATCTGCAGTGTCGACTCACACAACCTCTCCCACTGGAGTAAGACCAGATTTCTGAAGTTATCTTCCTTGTCGACTATGCTATGGAGGAGTGTTTCTGGAACGAGAGGTTGCTAAACCCTCTCAACCATTCTTGCATCAGAGGCGGCTAAATGTAAATGCTGTAGCTAACTGTAGAGAGCTGAACCAATGCCCGGGGTTTCATCGAGCAAGATCAAGTCCCTCAAAGATACGAAGTTGCCTTTGAATCCGACGGGAACGATACGAAATCGACCCGAGTAAAATTCCGAAAGATCTAGTTAGGCGGCTGGCATGACTGTGGTTCGTTCACTTCTGCCATATCCTACTTGGTGCACAACGTCTCGAATGAGAGACATGAAGTAGATATTCCCTCACTAAGATGATACTACGGGGACAAAAGGTAAACTGTGTCCGATGCTAGACTTGTCAACCGTGGTCCATTGTACTGCCCAACCACTAAAATGCCAATCGGACTCTAGCTCCCTTCTTTCGGCCACGAAAGGTCCTGTTTTCAGTCTCGAAACATTGCAAAGATCTGCATCGCCTTTGCGAAATGGATTTATCCGTGGTGGCCTTGACAAAACTACCTTGTTGCACCAGGAGTGCCTTTAGCTTTCAACGGCAATAATAAAGATAATCAAGATGGACCGTGTGATAATACTAGCGGTAGATTACTGCTGAATTGATGTCTTTCTAATACGTTTTATGTTCTAATACATTTGATTTATTACTGTCTCACCTATCGAAACACACTCAACTCACGCCCAAGTCCAATCGCCAACTGACCGACATTGTGGTCAGCACGATGTCCAGTGTAATTCTCATTATTGAATAAAGAATAAATGGGGAACCTATGTATGGATATTGTCTCAGGCCCATCGCAAATATACAAATCTTACCCGCTCATGACATGGTTGCTGGGAGATAGCAAGGTCGAAACGTAAACGCCGGACCATTGGTCCCTCAGACCATCAAACCGTGATTTACAGTTAACTATCCTTTTGAAGATCAAATGCATAGGGTGCTCACTCTGCTGGAGTGTCATAGGACTAACAATGGACAGGTTATTAGAATGCACTGCAGTTTCATGCGGCTGGTAATTTGTCCAACAATCAGGAACGACAAGAGCAGCATGAGAGACCGAGGTCGCAAGCGCCGATATGCTTTTAACTAAAGATAACCACTCTAGTTCTTCAATACTCTTCAGCATGTACTGTAATTAATGTAATAGTAATTAAGTTAATCAGCAAGGGTATTATACTTCCCCGACTTCGACATCTCGTCATTCTTTTCTATTTACGAATTACAACTGCTGCATGAGCGATCAATCTAACTTCTTTCCTACTTTTAAGAGCCAACTTTGAATCTATTTATGGAACCTTGAGCTCTAATCTTGCTTCGTGGGACCCTTGATGATTGAAGTGGTCCCAGAATTGCCATAAGCGTCGGCTTGATCATTTGCGGACACCAATTGCTCACATCCTGGCCACAGTTGTCGTTATAGACATGTCTTTCCCTAGCCGAGTGCACTCTTATTCAAGAAACACTGCCAGGAACGCAACCAATTAGTCAGCGATCAGTCTGGAAGAGCATGCTCTCTCAGTGTCACTAAGCAGATCGTTTTTAGGAGGGACTTCCGAGTACCTCATAGCCAGTCGCTGTTCTCGGTAGCAGGCGGCGTGCCCAGTAATGGGGGGTGAGGAGCCTTGATTTCTGCTCGTATATTTCTCAACACTAGGAACCAAAGAGAAAAGACCAACTTGCGAACATTACCGAAACTCTGGAAAGACTCGCCGTGTACGACGACAGTTGGCAATCTTCCACGCAGCATGACCACAAGATCAAGGAGTAGAGACCTTCCTCTGCACGGTCGAGGCTCATGAGGTTAGAGCCTCCGTTCTCAGCACTCGTGATGATGACATTTCGGCTACCAACCTTCAGAGCGCCTCCAAGATTGATGACAGCAAGAGCCTAAACGCAAAGGACTATCTGGCTGTTGAACGAGTCGCCAACCCACGTGGGCTCGGACATGTACAGTATCTTTTGAGGGCCCTTTCACCGAATGCACTGTGTCAGTAACGTAAGGCTGCACTCTACAGTTGAACTTGATGTTCAAGAACCAAGGGTTGTGTTACTATTACAACTGCAGATACAGAGGTTATTAGGCTTGATAATTCCAAGTCGTTCTTCTAAGATCTGGTCTTCAATGAGTATGCTACTAGTAAAAGACAGAGCGAGTGACCTACGAACCTGCTTGAGCTCGCAGTTGATCTCACTCTAAATGGCTGACTACTCCTGGCTTAGCCTGCATTTGACTTTCAACATATGCTTAGGTGGCGGCATTGTGAACAGAGGCACTCCCTCATGGCTGATGCATAATAAGGGATGAGCTGGAAAGAACTAGCCTTTTGGCTGCTACAGTAGCAGCTACAAATAACACATTCAATACACATTTTAAATATTATGGCTATTACAACATTCTGCTGATCTGATGTCGACCACGGTGCTGATGAATTGTGACATCTATTGCAGTATCTCATCCTTCCAACGCCATTCTATTAGACCGAAACCTCATCTAGAAGACAAGACGGCAGATACCTCGACTGCTTCGCCCCATTTGGCGTCTCAGGACTCAACCTGGAGAGCTACAGGAAATCTTGGGTCGAAGCGCTTCTCAAGGCATGGGCAACAGCGACTAGAATGAACTTATGAATTAGACCACCAAATGTTTGCGGGTAAAGTCGATATCATCCAAAGCATCCTCAGTTCAGATTCTCTCCTAGGTATGGGGGGCGAGTCCTTATTCACTTTGTCCAGGGTAGGGTCAAGATCGGCACCGCGCACAAACAAGACTATACGCAAGTAGTAACAGACTATCTGTTATTGAGATAATGCTTTCTTCTGCTGCATTTCAGAACGTTCAGATGTATCACCACTATTTCTGCGTTCTGAGTAGCGAGAACATCACCGAACTAGACTAGGAAGGGCCCCGACTGGTTGAAAACGATTGACGTCTTTGGCGGGATGAGCCCCCTCTCGTACACATAGTATCACAGAACTTGGGTTGTCGCGTCGCTGGTCCAAGAGCTAGCGAAACATTGCTAGATGCCGGGGGAACAAAGTCAATGGCATTAGCTACCAGTAGGAACAGCAAAGTTCAAAGGACATATCAGAATCTACGTAAGGAAAATGGCAGCACGGCTCGCCTGTACTTATTCTGGTGGCCCTCTTTGGCCAGTCATCGAAGAGCAAAAAAGGGCATCACATTCGTCACTATGAGAATAGAACTAGCTTCCTCCTGAGGATCTTTCATATTTCAAGACGCTTCTAGAGTAAGATAGAGACGATACAAGCCTAACACTGTCTCCTAGTTTGGTGACGCCGGTAGCTAGAAAGTTAGCTACAAACAGGCACTGTCACTACCTTCTCAGTTGTGGTGCCAGGCTTCATCTGGCGCAGTATCCTTGCCAATATTAAATGTCGCCAGGGCTCTCCAAGGTTCAGAGTTGAAAATGGTAGGTGGACGAAAGGATTGCTCGCCAGACTGACTAGCTGGGTGAGAAGTATTGGTGTCGCTCGAATTGCCCATAGAGCAGTTGTCGCGATACGTAGTTGTGTAAGGGACTGGAGATGTCGCTGTTGTTTTGCCGGCAGGTTGATTCAATAGGCTTCCCTAAGAGACCTATTGTTTCTAATAACCTGCTTGACTTCTAAGCTCCTTTGCTGTTCTTGATGGTCGCCTCTCGTGATGTTGAGCATGACTAGATAGCCTCTCCAGCCTGCTCACAAGAGAGCGGTTCTGACTTGTCCTCTTCCACGGCTTCAAGCTCACGAGGAGCTTCTTGGAATTATTTCAAAAAGAATTATGGGTAGTCGTTAAGGATCCCCGGTTGCAGGTCCAGTCTGAAGGGCATAGTTCTGCACCTCGACGACCGCATGCTACACAGGCTCGAGTAGTGGATTTGGGATATAGACATTGTTTGGTTTCAAGATCCAGCAAATAGTTACCGTTAACCATCAAACGAAGTTGGCGTTATAGCCAGAAGAGGATGAGAATAGGCAAGCAAGAGAGACGTCGACTCATGGACTTTGGGATACTCGTCGAGTTTTGAACTTAATGCTTGCAAACAAGATTGGGAAGACCCTTGACAAACAAGGCGGATAATCCTCAATAGAAATCCCCAGACCATGCCTTATGTCAAAATCACACCTCAAAGAATTACACCTGGATCATGCCACGATAATATGCTGGAGAAAAAGGGATAGGCCAGCACCCTTGTGTACAGAAGCCGTCAAGGGACAGGAAATATGAATGGATAAGGATATCTAGCCTGATGGGACAAGAGAGTCCAGTGCCTGAGACTCACTGTAGACGCCGATGATACCGGTGAAAATGAGTACTGACATGAGTAGTGTTGCAAGTGTGCGAGGCGAGTTGTGGAGTGAGATTGACAGTTGACAAGAGGATGATGGTCAGCATCGAGCAATCTGAGAGTTAAATAGGAACTAATAAAGCGAGAGAAAGCCATGGATCCATAAAACTAAAGATACACAATGTGTCATGGCTTAGTCTGCGCTACCATGTTTCTTTATCCTCAACTTGGCTTTGTGTGAAACCGGGCTTTGAGAGTGACTAGACCTTCTAGTTTATCATCTTTTCGATTTTATTCTACATTTTTATCATCACAGAATATAGAGTTGTCACCGATACGAGCGGCACATGGTTCTTATACATTATAGTCCGCATGCGACGATAGTCACAACACAGTCCATTCTTCACTGTGGTATAGTGTAAATGTGGAACTACTGACTCGCTCCTTTACTTGTCTCAAGACAAGAACTTAGTCCTGCCAAATGTAACTTGATCATTCAATCCTCGAAACGCTACACTTCTTGAGTCAGCATTGGTCTGTTGAGCAACGGCTAGGGCAGCGGATGAATTCCTCGAACACGCATCCCATTGAACAGCCAGTGAGAGTATACAAAAGCAGCGACGCGAAAGCTTGCATGGCTAAGCTAACAGCTCTCTCTGCAAAGTCAAAGCTGCCAACTCCTCGAACCATCCTGAGTCTCAGCAGGAAGATATCTACTCGCCTTCAAAATCCTGTCCAACGGCTCATCTCGCCGAAGAAGAGTTTCATACGGTCTCCCTGATGAGCCACTCAAGGAGGAGCACCGGCCCGACCCGAAGATACCACTGCCTCTATTGGCATCTGCAACCAACGAGCCTCGGCCTCTTGTGAAGATCGGCATTACGGCCGAAAAGCTACAACAGCTCAGCAAGCAGTACCAAAAGGCCGCCGATCAAATCTCGAGAAAGATCTGGTCAAGATCGAGATGGTGCGCTGGGAGGCCGCAGATCAGTATCTTGGCAAGTTTAGTAAATCAGGGAGATATGCTGCTGGCGATTCTGGGATGCGAAAACCACCAAGAGCTCGCTAAGCTCGTCGAAAAACGCTCAACAAGACACATACCATACTGCAGAAGCCCGCCAGAGTCCAGAGCAATGGCCTCTTTTCTGATCTGGACAGTAACGATGGGCTCAGTGTAAAGTTGATCTAGACCATCTGGCCCCTGAGCTATTGAAAGTATCGCTCTTACCATGAGCTCCTGGTATTAGTGCAGTAACGTCATTGCGCGACTACTGACGACGTATAGGGTATTGCTGGTCGCTTATAAGGACTGGTTTATGGATAAGTGTTGTCAGTTAAAGACTGATGGAAGGATACTCAAGCGTAGCAAGTATTAACCTGGTTGGATGAGCAGATAGCTTCTGGGGTGCAAGAGAAGATGAAGGTAAACCTTGAGAAGGATCAGTGATTGCAGGAATGATAGTTGACTTTATTTCGTCCATGTGGCATTGTATGTTCTGTGATTGACTTATATAACTTCAGCTGTTTGTATTCTAATTGGTTTTCTATCGATCAGGATTGATTGCTTACCTCTTTTCTTCGCATCTTTAATATTCAACCACTATTGATCGTGAAGCCGGATATGCTTATAACTAACTAAATTATACTTAAGAAAATAAAGGCAAGTCTCTTAATATTCTTAGTCTATTGTTATTTCCAAGCCTTTCGCATATTATCTATAATAATTCTTTACCTAGAGTCTAAGTAAACTTATTAAACATATTACATCTTGCTATTTTAGCAGATCGAGGCTTATATTTATATCTAAATTATTAACTTATAAAGACTTAGAGTAATAGTAATTAATAGTATTTTAGTTATATATCTTATTTGAATTATAGTTAAACACTATAGGTAATATTATAAAATATTTTTAAAGTTATTTATGTATATTAGCAATAAGATTAAAATACTCTACTCCTCTATAAAAATCATTATATAAGTTTAATCTCTTTATATAGCATAAGCATCGCAAACTCTAAAAATCCCATCAGGCCTCCAAAGGCACCGCAGCTCCTAAAGCCTCGTTTCTAGCAATAATCAAAGCCAATTTTCGTCTTCTTAAACTCATCATCGACCCGCCGTGGCTGATCAACGTTGCAAGAAACTCAAGGTTCTCGACTCAGTAGTTACACCCGTTCTTAATCTCAAGGATGGTCTTGGGAATCTCTACCTCGGATACACTACAGTAGCCTGGCAGATCAGCCATGTGCGCGGCTCTCAAGGGGCTGGTAAAACGGGCTCGGCTTTTAGAAAGGTTAGTGGCAGGCTCGAATCTCGCCCCGATAGTGAAGTTGATGCTATCGAAGCTGTGGATCGTGTGGTCATGTGGCTCACGTCAGGCGGCAGTCTGTCTCTGGGGCACAGCCGAGATGGCTCTGGAGGTATCGTTGGTTCTGGATGGAGCAGGTTGTAGGGGATGATAGGTGATCTCATGCTCTTTAGTATGATGGCTCAAGCGCAAGATTGTGTGTCAACAAAGGAAGGCCACCTATCCGCATGACGGCGTTACAGGTTAAATAATGAGCAGTCAGACCTGCGCTGAGTCACTCGTCTTCGTGACTTGAGTGCCAGTCGTCAACAAGACTTTAAGTGTTGATACCTCACCCACTCAGGGTATTTCAATCACAATCCCCGTAGAGAAACCACCAATTCATCGCATCTGCTTTTGACTTCCATCATGTGTCCAACTAACACATCAGAGGTACGGCATATCTATCCCTTCCCCCCCTCTCAACGCACAACTAACCCATCAGCTAGGTCCCCTGCGGAGTTCCCATATCGACCTATCTCCTCGCCCCCTCCCACCGCCGTATCAAGGTGCACTTCCACGAATCACACTACGGCCGTATGCTCTGGTCCTTGCCCACCTGCGAAGCATCCCACACACTCACCATCGCCAACCTCAACGCTTTATCCCAAGTCCCCTCGCGCATCGAGATCTTTCTGGGAAATCTGTGGTCTGGTTGCGATATGGATGGGCCCGATTGGGAGGGTCTGTTGGCTTTTCGCGCGACGTGGTTGAAGATGATTATCAACATTGCTAAAGCGAGCGACGAGTTCGATTCGAAGCATCTTGGGGAAGAAGTACATCGTCAGTGGTAACATGACCCTGCCGAAGCGTACAACTGGCTCAAGCAGCAATTTCGTCGTCGTCGTCGTCAAGAACTCGACTCAGATCACGTCTTCAGCGATGTAGCAACCATAGTAACCGATATGGCCCCCACTCAGCGAGTCGAAATTCAGAATGTCCTCTCCCGTTCTGCACGGGGACTTCCTCTCCCACGGAGTGCCAGACGATGGGTTCGGCGCCACAATGCATCCATCGAGTATACTGCTTTGTTGGAAAGGCAGGAAGCGATTATTGAAGAGTTGGATGGTGAAGTTTCAAGTGTGACATGGAGACGGGAGCTGGAGAATGAGGGGGATCGGATTGATGAGAAGTTGGATAGCACGCAGGAGGCTTACAAGAAGAATGGGGGGACTGCATTTGTGGAGCGTGCCGTGGATGACGTCTGATTCTGATAGAGGCAGGGCAGGACATTGGACTCTAAGCTTTGAGTGGTGTTGGGCTATGTATGCTTGCTTGCTTGTGCATCGACACTTTGGTCGCAACGCACCCAGACACTTGTCAAAGCCGTTGTATCCAGACTTCACCGTGATGCTCTATTTGTATGTTGAATCTAGCACATCATGGTTCCTTTCATGTAATCCAGCCCTGGAGCATATCAGCCAACCGAACCTTTTCTCCCAACCACGTTCCATCTACGAATGCTGGCTGAGAAATGAAAATCAGATATATTCCCATTGGATACATGGTTAAGCGATACACATGAGTGGCTTGAAGTGGTTGCGGCTGAAGCATCTTTCTTCAGCGTGGACATTTTCTTTGTTCTTTCATCAACTGAACGGAACCATACTAACAGATACGAACACGGGTTCAACACATCCTTCTCGCTGCGTCTTTCACGTCTATAGCTCGTTTACCAGCCACACCAAAGATTAGAAACCAAATCGCGTCTTTCTTTGTTCAAAGCCTCGCGCCCATCATGGACCGACCGTTTCTCAGCCGCGGCCACCGCCCACATCCTCTGTCTGTCAACCTCTTTCTAACGCTCTTGCGAAACTCCAACCTTTTATCATCTTCAGCCAATGCTGACGGTCGTGTTTAATCACACCCACCACGCGTCTTCCTCGCTGCAAAGCTGCTTGACCAACCTCTTCTACATACCTCCCTCTCGTTTCGCAATGTGTCTCAACAACACCCCTACCACTTGCGAAGGCGTCGTCATAACCGACCTCCAAAAAGGCAAAAACAACCGTCTCAACCTCGATAAATGCTCCAGCGCAAAGAAGGCCATCCTGCGACACATGGCGCGCTACAGAGTCGATAAGCGAAGCTGCCACGACACAGACATTGAGGGCCTCGCTGAGGTGTTGAACTGCAACTTTCCTTCGTCGAGATATCCTTCACTTGTTTGGCCAAGGATCAAGAAGACGGTTGAGAGGATGTTTGATCAACTCGTCAAGGGAGTCACTGTGCAGTCCTATCAGCTTGAGAATGGGGCCTGGGAGGCGGTTTGGCCGGCTTACACCCAGAGTTGGTCGAGGGCCGACTGGAATGGGCATGTTGGGAATCCAAATGTAGCCATCGATGGGAGAGAGCAGCCTGGAACAAGAGCGCAGCAGTTGCAGACCTCATGTTCCATGCCGCCCGTTGTTCAACCTCGACCTGCCCCCATCGTCGTCCACGGCCCAACCGACATGGACCTATTCTTCGCAAACCTCAACATTAACGACTCTCATCAACAACGACCTCGTACAATTCCCCCCCCTCCCCCCTCGAGCTCGGTCAGACCTTGCCCCAACGTTGGTAAGCCATGGCCTGCCAACACCTCCATTCTCCCCTTACCAGGGCAGCTTTGGAGCCAGTTCCTTGGCACCGAGTTTCGTTCTGCAGAGCTACGCATGTCCAACATCAACAAGCGCAGCGCCGACATTCATTCCTCAGGATGACGTGGAAGAAATGCAGTCTGTACAATGGACGTCTTCATCTGGCATCACTGCTTTGAACACTCGGCCTTGCCTCCAGTAGATTCAGTCCCTTGATCATATTCCGGAGACGCGATCCATTTCCAGCTTTCAGCCGAGTTGGCATGCGTCAGACTATCAAGGCAGCGTTCGATCAGCCCAACCCTAACAGATTCCCCTTCCCGCCTCTCGCCCTGCGTCGCACTACGACCCCCCTGTCGTACCCCAGCACCATGCCGCCCACAACTCTGTCGAAGCATGGGGCCAGAGCATTGTCCCTGAATCTCCCCGTCACGACACGGCACTGTTACAGCGCGAGAAAGCCGCTGCATACGTACGCATCTCAGACCTAGCAGGACTACAGCAAAGCGTTGCCAACGAACAACACATGGTCCGCGAGACACGTCTTCGAGCCCTCTTGTCTCTGGTCAGCCAGAATCGTCGTTGTCATCCGGGTGAGAGTGTCAGGGCTGACATCACTCGTATGCTAAAGGAGCTTGCAGAACAGGTCCTGGTGGCCATTGATTTCAAGGAGATGGTTGAGCAAGAGGTTGCATTTTCTAACATGCGGAGAGCTGTTTTGAAGACGAAGTCTGGTGGTATTGTTGATGGGCTGTTGGCTAGGAAGGAGTTTCTTGTGGGAAAGCTTTTGGATCAACAGTGAATGAGGTTTGTTAGGCACGGCTGCTATGAGTGAGGGACCCGGGTTGGGTATGATGGATAGTGTTTAATGATTAATGCTTCTTATGTTTACGGGGATGAGTGTCATGGATGGATGGATTAGAAATGGTCATGCAATTACGTTTGGATCAAGAGACAGGGTATGGCAAAGTCTTGAAAGACAAAATAGAAAAGGGACAGATAGAAATGAAGGTCTTTCCCAACACATATTCTACTGCATGGGCACACATGATCAGCTGGTCCCAGTCGTCGACGAGGGAACTTGGACGGTCACCCTGAGCCTTTGCTTCTTACAGAGGGGGTCTTGAATAACCCATTGATTAATGCATCGATCAATCTTCCAACCAACAGACTGCTTGACTGAGGCAAGGTCATCCAAAGTAGCTTCGAGACGCCCCAAGACGGCTGCTGCACTTGGCCAGAACCCTCAAGTGAATAGTAGACAGGGGACCTTGGTGGATACGCAAGCAAATAATGGTACAACAACGCACACGCCGCCCAGCGCATCGACAACTCGACACTTCGCATTGCTCAACAGCTTGATTGAGACTTGGGTGACACTGAGCTAATCCTTTAAGTCTGAGAGTTTGGACTGGCACCGGGATAAGCAATTACTCAATGACTTTGTTTTCTTGGGGGGGGGGTTAATTTCGCTCTGTCAGAGGAACCCGGTCGGATATACAAGTCAACATGGTCTGCTGTATAAGCTGAAACAACGAAGAGGACGGTGGACGGAGTAAGTCTGCAGCTCTTGTCGAAGAAAGTCTGCCTAACTTTGCCATTTAGGAGATGGGAAAGAGTATCAAATAGGAGCGGCTTGGCCCGGGAGGTGCTCACCAGCCACCTCAACAAGGACAAGCTTACTAACCACTGATATGTTCAAAGAGCCGATAAGTACGTCGCTTTCTCCAGTGATAAACACGAACAGAAGACTAAAGTCAATAACATACCGTAGATTGGGATGCGCAACTCACGTGTTTCCTAAAGCAGTCTGTTAAAGTGATTCGTAGTTGGCCAGCCCACATCGAATAACACCGACCGACAGCTTTAGCCGAAGAACGTGAAACTTGGAAATTCCTTGTGAAACCCCGGCAGTGACAGAGTGTTTCTGCAGAACCAAGCCCGTTGAGGCCACATCTGTGACGCGTGATGCTGAGAAGCACATGGGTAGAGATGCGTACCTGACAAGGTGAGAATCTCCAACTCTGGGACCAGTTTGATGACAGCCAATCAGATAAGATGACTTGTCCAAATTGCTCCTAACCCCAAGAGGTAATATTGCCGCCCTGAGTAGGAAATAGTCCTAAATCAAGATCTTTGTTGATTTCGGCACAGCCGATGAACCAACCACCATGGTTCTGGTAGTTCATAGCAGCAGCAAACATGTGAAGGTCCACGCACTTGAAGAAAGACACTGGAACGTTCATTTGTTCGCTTAGAAACCACTTTAGCAATAGCGTTAGCCTGATATGCACAGGAACAATAACCTCTTTATGCAGCAGGATAACATCATAGGGATGCGCTGGTGCGTGTAGAGGCATGACAGCATCGTTGCAAGAAAAGATCTTTAATTTCTCTTTGACATAGCATTTCTTCCACGTAGATGCCTGGTAATTAAGCTTATAAAGCGATCCTCTACCCCTCACCCGCGAATGTGAATGGTGGTGTATAGGCTACCTGAGCTAGCTAAGACCGTCTTTCTTCTTTGGTTAATACTCTCTTATAATTTGCGATATTTTTAGCCTTTTACCCTGGCAGGGGAAATTAGCTAATTAGGGGATAGGGAAAATTAGGCCTGCTAGAGGAAAAACCTAAACCTAATATTAACCTAAAAACCCTACTTATATATAATACTACTTTTAGGGTTACTTTCTTAGAAGGGCAACCCCTAGCTTCTAGCTAGCTAAGCTAAGTAGCTTCTGCCTTAAGCATCCCTATTAATAGTCTTACTACTAAATTTTAAAGTAGGCCCCTCCCCTCTAGGGTAGAGAGACCTTTTTAGCTGCTTAGGTAAGCTATTAGCACTAATCTAGTTTATAACCAGAGGGTTAGTAGTTTTTAGTCCCCTAGGGTTTTAAACCCGCTGCCTTTATAAGCCTACCTAGGTGCTTAACCACTGCACCAAGGTGGTTTCCTAAACTCTCAGCTGAAACATAGGGAGGGATGTATTGCATACTTGGCGGTATTTATGAGATGGCGGCAAAAATGGAAAACTCTCAATAGTCACGATTTTTTGCATCGCAAGAGCAAATACTACTACTAGCCATGCCAAATGCGTGATGTGTGGTAATACGGCCCCAAGGCTTCTGTGGTCAAACCTTCTCAGACAGTGCATCAAGCAGATCAAATTCAGTGTGGAATAAACTTTTGTCATCGGCGTAATAAGAAACCTTAACCATACTGCACTATACGTCTCCGACATAGATAGGTATAAAGCGCCTTTGCCCTCCCGCGGACCCAGCCGGAGCCATTATCAACTGTTCATCCTATCTGAAAAAGTTCCGAGCACAATGTCGAACCGCGCTCAATCGTCCAAGTCAAGCGTCAAAGATGCGAGACAAGACAACGTTATACGGGTACCATGATGTCATTTTCTGTCTTATCACCCTATCTTCACACCAATTTCTTCGCCGCTAATAATCCAAGCCTTCCTAACCAACATATACATTAAGAGAATTTTACTTATAATTCGAGGTATCTAAAGTTGCCACCATTAGATGCTTTATTTAAGCGGGAAGAAATTTCAAATCTTATCCATAAGGAATTATGCCTTATATTCTTTAAAGTAACAGCCTTCTATTTACGGCATAAAGAGACCTATCGATATAATTAGCACCGAGACTCAAGCATAACGACTATCAATAAATGACCGCTGAAGATTCATCAGGCCCGCATTATTGACTTTTTCAATAAGGAAATTATGGTCTACTTTGAACCAATATCCGTAGATGGGTGGGATAGTCGCATAATCGCTTGCTATATCTGCCGAGAGCGGGTGCATCTATATAACGGAAGGCCACCCTTTTAGCGAGATAGCTATTTCGCCAAAGCAGCACAGATCAATAGAGATGGTACTGGACCCCAAAATCTACAGGAGCTATCAACAGTCCACCGAAGACTGTGTCAACAGTTGTCGGGACATTTGGAAGACAAGGTCGACTTTAGTCCATCGAGCAGACCGAGGAAGCCACCATTTTTCGAGCCTATGCCTAACATAAATATATAATCATGGCGAGACAATGGCTTTCTTATCTGTTATATTTTTTGTGCACTATATGTGGTTGTTGATAGTTAAGCTTTTGCGGAACCTGAAGAACTGAGCCGAGCTAAAAAAGTAGAAGACCCCGTCGACTAGATATGCTACCGCAAAGGTCTTGCTGAGCGAAAGTTAGAATATTGCACTGTGCTTTTAGTCAAAACAGGCGATAAAGCGCACCTTTATAGTCCTATCAGCTTCTTATCCTTATTCGATAATAGGCTTGCTTTACTAGTCAACCATGAAGACTATTATAGTGGAATTTCTGGTAGAAGAGGGCAACCAAATCTTGGGGCGGTTTTAGAGGAAACGGTAGTGCGCGTCAAGTTAAGTATAGCTATATGCTTTATATAGGACTTACTGCGGAAAGAGGAAGCTCTTGAGGAGGTTAGGTGGGTATCTAATGGCTTAAGAGAGGAGCAGGAGACGTTTTATTAGGCTTAGGTAGCCAAGGTTATGGCTCATGCTAGAGAAGTCGGTATCGATAATAACGGATATACTTAGCTGGCTGTCCGTTGGGCCTTGGCAAGAAGGAATAACGAGGCTTTCGAAGAAGATCAAGTATACCCACCGTGGGAGACTCTTAGGCGTTGGATATAATATGCCGAGCGTTCAGCTAGATTTAGTGGAAGCATTCTCATAAGGCTTATGATCTTGACTAAAATATAAATTTCCACCACGCTCGGCGAAAAAGTCCAGGTGGATTAACTGAGATTTACTTGATCTGTTTTAAAGTTCAAGCTCTTTGGTCTGCATCTCAGTAGCATCTGTCATAGACCTTTGAAAAAGATGATCGAAAACGCTCTCTACGTCACGAGAAACTACCGCTGGCTAGTGGACCTGAGAAATGTACAACAATAACTATAAAGTTATGAGTTTTAGTCGCCTGTCTTATATTGTTGAGCAAAAGACCAGTCCCTCGCCTAACAGCTGAAGGCACCTGTATAGTACAAAACATTCTGATCTTGACGCAATTCTTGCCTTTGTACTGAGCAGCCTTTCTCGTCCTGATGTGTTCCAGTGAGAGAATGCTTTGGTATTAACTAACTAATAGATGTTCTTGTGCCGATAGTTTTTGGAAGCTGGTTTTCGATGAGAGATTGTTTATCGACATTGTCCTTTTCAACCTGGCTTGGCATCAAACCAGATGTGTTTATTTACAGACTCTCTGAAAGGTCTCATTCAACGTCCCACCACACTTTTGTATGCGTTCACCTTCAAATTCTAGACTGGCATAGATCTGACATCCTTCACCGCCCATAATCCTGCCCGTGTCCTCAATTCCGCCGTACTTAGCCACCCGAGCTGCCATGCCGGCAGCAACGGCTTGGTTCCTGGTAGGATCATCCAAAGCCGTACCATTTTTAAACTTAGCTGCTCCTGCGACTGCAGCGTATCCCAGTCGCCGCGCGTACAGGAAGCCGAGCTGTTCATCGATAGCATCGATGTATTTTCGTGCACATGCCAGGGCTTCGGTGGGGTTGTCAGATGTGCATACTGATGCGGCGACTGGGACATGGGCAAGGCTAGTGATGTTGTATGGGTATTCCGTGTCATTAATTGCTGGTGCGGAACCTGGATAGTTCGCAGACGTGGCGTTAATTGAGGGCTGGTTGATGCATTTTGCGATGTCTGGTGGAGACACGTGGTAAGTTGCTGCAGTCGCAACTGTAAAAAGTGTCGTGATAAAGTGGACGGGTGTGCAGGCACGCATTGTCGGGAAAGTCTGGTGTAAGAGGTAGCTATGATATCGGATTAAATATATATAATAATGTTTTTAATTTATTAAGAGACATGAACTGTTCTGTTCTAATAGGTGATGCAACACTTGGGCTGGTAAGAAATTCTGCCGGTCTTATCTTATCTTGCTCCACCGCCTGCAGAAAGGTAAAGTTCAACAATGACGGCGCGGTCCATCATTGATCCGGGTTCGCCCCGTTTCTTTTGATCCCAGCATCGATTACAACAGTAAACACAACATCATGCCCCAGAGTGCGTAACGCGATGGTGCCGCCCGCAGTTCCACTATATCGTTATTAATCGTCTCTAGAGGGTATTATCGACTTCTTATCGCGAGAGCCTTTGTCTGAGTCTCATCGTGCCTCCGCCGTTCGTCGGTTCTATCAGGTTATCAATTATTTTGATAGCAAGGACATTAAGCGAGGTTCAGACCAATACGATAGAGTGAAGCTTGTTCGCCTTACTTACGAGTATTCCATCAGCGAGGTGTCCAAGGATAATGTTTTAGTCGCTGCTTTTGATTTCTTGAGATTATCAATTTCATCTCAAGAGGATATCAATTTTGAAGATGCCACATACCGAGGCGAGTTGAAAGGCCACTTGTATGAATTCGCCGACTATCTGATCGACAACTTCTTTCTCCCACGTATTGGCCTACCCTAAAGCGACGTCCAGGTCTACAAACTAATGTCTCAGCAGTCAAAGCATCTACCAAAAAGACACCACAACCTACACCTTCATCTCACTCGGCTGTCGCAAAAACACAACGCCAGGGTCATGTCTTTTCTGGGACGCCAGAGCGTCTAGCGAGCTTGAGAGGTGCCTGCCTCATACGAGACCGTCATCGCTGTGTTATTTCACGCAAGTTTGACAAAGCTGAAGCTCTGAAGCGCTTCCAGCAACATGACCGGAGCAAGGCCGTTGATCAAGACGGCGTTCCCTTGGCAGATCCTGAGCAAAGGTTTGACTATCTGGAGGTTGCACACATCCTTCCACACTCTCTCACTCAGCTCAACTCTTCTAAAGAGCTGGTAAGAACTCTGAGCCCCAAGACCTCACTCCCGCTGACTGCTATAGGACTCTTCGAAAGTAGCTGCACTGGCCATACTTAACTTGTTTGACAGCGGCGTTGCCCACTTGATTGAGGGAGTCGATATTGATCGTCCGTCTAATGCTCTTACGCTGACCTTGAGTCATCATGTGTCTTTTGGTGACTTCCGTGTCTATTTTGAGCCTGTCGGAGACACGCTGCATACATATCGTATAGGCACATTTCTACCGCCTGGCCTTGCAGAAGATGTCCCAGTCACCCGAACCCTCTTCCTTACGGAGGACAAGAGCATTGATTCACCGTCGCCTCGATTCCTTGCCGTTCACCGTGCTATCGCGCATATCCTGCACCTTTCTGCCGCGGGCGACTACATTGATGACATACTGAGCGATGTTGATGAATTTGGTATTCGATCGGATGGGTCTACTGATCTGTCTCGGCTACTGAAATTAAGGCTTGGTGGCTGGGCAGCTGGACAGGTTCACGGATGAGTGTGTGTGTTCAGGGGGTTTGATGTTGAATAATGATCTGCGATTAAACAAAGGCGTTATATAGACCCCTAGATATTGGTGATAAATTACGCCTGGCCCCTACAAAATACAAGACTTTATGGCATACGATATGATCATTCACGGCCGTAATGACTACCTGATGTTTTTATAGCCTAACGATCTCGGTACTGGGATAAGTAGGCTTGTAATATGCTCTTCTCTTCCTTTCTGCTTTTAGTAGCTGGACGCCATGCTTCCCTACTAACTTCGAAGCTGAGAGTTAATCTTGGGAGGATTTCTTGCTCATCTTATTCTGCGTTAGTATGGAGACTCGGTGCAATACGTCCTGGATTTAAAGCTGATCACACTTTGATACACGACACGGTTGCACTATAGATAACTATATCCCTGAGAAGTCCAGCTAGATTGACAAGCTCGTGCATACCAGGCTGCTTTCGATAGCCAGATTAATCATGTTATCTGTAAAGGTGCGTCGAGACATCTGTAATGGTCAGCAAATTACACGCATACTCATGGTCTAGGTACCTAGCTCGTAGTACGTGAGCATCATGTCAATAATCTTATCGGTTCCAAACTCCCCATCGCGTGAGCTTCGATTAGTAGCCATGGCCTGAGTTATCTTTTCAGACGTCAGAGTTATCTTAGACCCCTCGCTGAACATATCCGGGCAACTGTCCTCCAGAGCTTCGCAAACCTGATTCGCGAGGCGGCTCTGTCCAAGGCGTTGTTGGCATCTCCAAGTTGACTCTGGGCAGTCTGGAGGGCTGTCTGCACCCTTGCAATATCTTGGCCACTACCAAGGAGTTCACTTCGTTGTGCTTGTAGCATAGCGAGGGCTTTCTCGCTATCAAACAGCGCCTGCTGTGTGGAAGTAAGATCAGCAAGAATGCTAGCCATAGTTAGGATTTGCAGAGGATGCCACTACTGAATTTGAGGCTTTAGCAATGTATGGTCACTGGTCAGTGCCCAACGATAAGATTAAGGGATCATTGCAGTTGCGAGAAATTCAATAAAGGCTCCACACGTGACTGAATGGAATGCGCTCCTCTCAGAATGGATAGGTCCTTATAGTAACCGAAGTGAAGTTATTAGGTTAGACCCGTTTGTATTGAGTAGACTTATGTCTGGAATTCAAAGTAATCTTAGAGCGCGAGATTTAGTAGAAGCAAACAAAAAATTGATGGATTCTCGGTAGTGCCAAGTAACGTCCCTTGCATAAGTGTGGGGTGAGGGCATAACGAGTCAGGACCAGCATTCTTTGCTAACCGACTGCAAGTCATTGTGCCAATTTAGCGTGTTTTGCTAGAACAATGTTTTCTTTAGGTCCGGTTAGCTTTGTGATGCTGTGAGACTATGACCAGTGTCGAGAATGAGCGATAGGAGAAGACATGCAGTGTCGTTCCAAACAAAAGACGCCATCTCTTATAAAAAAGGACTTGATTCCAGCTCAACCTCAACCTCTTTTCTCATCATCAAACAATTCAAGCACCTTTCATTCATTCGCTACTCTTCCGAGAGCTAGTTCCGATCGTTTACCCCTAGTCATTCGTTCTCAATACCTTCATTTTCAAGATGCGTTACACCGAAATCCTTGCCCTGTCCATGGGTAACGTGGTCGCTGCTCAATTCAGCACCACGCGTTTCGCCAACACTACTACGTCTGCTATTGAGACTGGTACTGCTACCGAGACCACTGGTACTGAAACTACTGGCACCGAAACGTCGGCTGCTTCTACCAGCACTGCTGCTGGGGGCATTGGAAACCCAGATGGCTTCAACTTCCTCGGCTGTTTCTCTGGAAATGGCTTCCCCAGCTTCTCCCTGGCTTATACCAGCGACAATAACGATGCCGACCAATGCGCCGAGTCCTGTCTAGGTTCCAACTTCTTCGGCCTTTACGAATCTAGCTGCTACTGTGGTAGCGAGCTTGATCTTGAGACGTCTACCTCTGTCGGCACTGATCAGTGTGATATCATCTGCCCTGGTGATTCCTCGGTCAACTGCGGTGGTCTCAATGATGCTTCTCGCATGATGCGCCGTCAGAACGTTGACATTAACGTTCTTCTTTCTATCTATGTTGCCGATGGTTTAAACCCTGGTGGCGAAACTGATACTATTGTCAATACCGACTTTGTCACCGAGACACTGCCTGCTCTGACCACTACTGCTACGGTTACCTTTACCCAGAGTGGAGAGACCTCTACCAAGACTGTAACAACTGTGTTGCCTGCTATCCCGACCGACGTTGTTATTGTCTGCTACGGCAATTACTGCGCTCCTCAGGCTCACTGTCCTAGCTGTTCCAAGTGGCAGGTTGTTTGCGAGGACGGTCTTTGTGCTCCCCGAGAATGTCATGACGATACCTGGAACAAGCTCAAGATCTGCAACAACGGACTCTGCCACTATGCCGACTACAAGGAGGAAGAATGCAATCAGCGCATTGTCTGCAAGGGCTCTAGCTGCGAGCACGATGTCTCCAAGGACTATGCCCGAAAGCTTGTCTGCGACGTCGATGAGGATCGTTACTTTTTCGATGAGTGCCATGACGATTGTTATACATACGAGAAGTGCTCTAAGGGAGATTGCAAGCCTGTCAGCCCCCCGGTCAGCTCTTCCAAGCCCGTCAACCCTTCCAAGCCGGTTAGCCCTCCTAAGCCTGTTACTTCTGGCAAGCCCCTGGTTGTTGTTGTTCCTGAGCCCAAGCCTGAGCATCCTACCAAGCCTAGTAAGCCCGAGACGCCTGCCAAGCCCGAGCATCCCTCGACTCCTGCCAAGTCTCAGCAACCCTCGATTCCTGCTAAGCCTGAGCACCCCGAGACGCCTGCTAAGCCTGAGTACTCCGATTCTCCTGCTAAGCCTGAGGGCCCTGAGACTCCTGCTCAGTCTCAGCAACCCTCGACTCCCGCTGAGTCCGAGGTGCCTGTTGTCACTGCCCCTATTGTCACCGCCGGCGCCACCAAGTCCTTTGTCGGATTGGCCGCTGCTATCGCTGGATTCGTTTTCGTCCTATAAGGAATTCTCTTCTACTATCGGAGTTATATGGTACCTCCGCATTGCATGATGCATAACGAACCTTTTTCGACCCGTTTATTTAAAACTTGGCATTCTAGTACATTCTCACGCTAGCTAGTTTTAAAGATTGCTCTTGAAATGACTAGGCTTGCTTGTCACTTTAAAAGTAATAGATTTGTAGAGTATAGAAACTATTTAATATGATTGATTGACTTCATCTAACTATTCCGCAAAATTATCGTTGTTGTATGCCACAGATTAGAGCTAGGAGAAGAAGGATGCCGAGGGGCGGGCTTTGACCCATATATTCAGGGATGTCTATTTATATTTAAC
>JABCKB010000195.1:0-43648 GCA_013184455.1 Fusarium continuum | reverse complement strand
ATTTTATATTAAACTTAAAAATAGCCTAGTATATATCTTAACTAAAAGCAGTAAGAAAGTATTAATTTTCTAGTTATTAAAAGTAATACTAATAATTACTATTGTTTTATACCAACCCTGTCTAGGTACGTAGGCACCTCAGTAGCTACCACTCGTGAGTCTACAGGGTAGCTAAATTCCATCATCTTACTCACCCATCTGTCAACCAACCTTTTGCTCAGTCACAATACTTATGCTACTTGCCAATGGTTGGAAGTATTGTTATAAGGGCTATTGGCAATTCCTTGAGCCCTGTGTATGGTCTGTCCCGGAACTAGGCGTTGATACTGGCTGCCATGGCTCATATTACCTGGGTCGAGCTAGTAGATCATAGCCAACCGCCAAAACAATGTTGCTTGAAGCTCTCAAGTGAAGCCTCTCAACTAAATGAGGATTCATCGAAACAAATATATATATACATTTGACACAGGGATCATTGACAAAAGAACAAAGGAGCTCGCTGATTGCTCCAGCCAGGCTATGCTATATCCATAAAATACACACAATTTCTATAGTACCTGCGACCGTACACTATCACCGGTCGATTTACCAGGCTTGCTCTTTTTCTTCATCACTCCCTTCAGTACTCGCAATTTTTCCTCGGTAACCCGAATCGCCTCTTCTACCTCCCTCTCACCCATGCGAGCTGCATGCAAGTTTTCTTCTACCGTCTTCGGTTCCATCGCTCTCTTACGCACACCAGCATTGTCGCTATGCAGACGGTCCATTCCGACACGCTCCTCCAACCATTCCCAAAGCTCACTATCCTCTCTTCGCCACATCTCCTCATAAGCAGCAATTCTGTCAGGGCGGTAAACACCCCCAATATCGCGGCTGTAGGAAGTATTTCTGCTGGGGGTGAAACCAAAACCAAACCACGTGGCGACCAGCAAGCCTACCAGAAGTCCATACATAACGTTACCAGTAAGTAGAGGTTGGATAATGTCGCCAATAGGCTCTAGAATCCCTCGTACTGGCTCGAGAATACCCCAACTTTTCTGTACAGGGCGCTTGGGAGCAACACTGACTTCAACAACGCCCGTGTTCGACTGTAATAGCTTAGCCTTCTTGCCCTTCTTCCTGGCTCCCTTAAGCGCAGGGGCCAGTGGCGCCGCTCCTTGTGGCTTGGACGATACTGCTGCCTTGATAGCCGCAAACAGGTCCTTGCCGTACTGAGTTTGTCCATCAGTTGCACCCTTCTCGATCGGACCTGAAGTATGTTAGCGACTGCTCAAGTAGACATAGACAGACAATGTAGTTACCTTTGAGCCAGCTCTTGCCGGACCATTCGATCGTACAATTCATCTGCACCCTAGTGGCGTTGTTTTCGGCCCAAGAGAGGCAGTATCTGGTTTTGACAGCAAAAACGTTTCCGCTTGGTACGTCAGGTGTTTGAGTTGAGCATGTGAGGTTGACCGACCTCTCGAGATCAAGAGTCTCTAATGTCTCTGAGGTGATGGTCTTGGTCTGTTTCGGTCCAATCGAGGCATACAATGGTTTGATGTATGTGAACGTTCGGGTCTTGTTATCTAGAGTGAGGCCCTTCTTATCGTCCAGGTGCAACTCCAAGCACTTTTGCTCTCCTGACAGCCAATTTGACATGAAGGCAACGGAAGCTGGGCCAAACATGAGATTGTATACCTTGCCCAGTGGCGCCGGGATAATGTCGTCTCCAACCACTCTGTCGTAGTGCGATGCCGTATCGCCACATTCAGTGGGTGCATGCGTAGCTGGGCCCAAGAAATCTGTAGAGCCTCCTGACGCTGTCGGTGCTTCTTCAGGCGCGGGTCCACTTGGGAGCGCTGCTCCTGATGCTTTCCTTGAGGCGGTCTTCTCAACATCAGCGTCCGTTCCGTTTGCCTCTGCAGCCAGGCTGGCATTGTGCATCTCCTCGTGAACGTCCTCATCATAGTACTCTTCCTCGTCATCGTCACTTTCGTCATCTGTCTCTAAGCCATCCTGAGCCTCGCCCTCAACGGGCGGTTCGGCGTCAACCTTTTCCGTCTTGTCGCCACCAGTCCCCTCAAGCCTCACGCCATTCAGCGTGCTCTTGAGAGTAGGATGGCCTAATTTCCATATGTTGACGATCAAATCATATGTGGCATCTCGGCTGGTGAAACTGGCAAAGATATGCTTGGCGTGCAAGGTTGAAATCATGAGACCGTTCTTGAACAGAAGCGCTGTGCTCCTCTTCTCGACAGACACTATCTCATCGAAGCTCATGACGAGTGTCGTGGTCCAACCAAAAATGTTGCTACTGAAGCAGAGATGCCCCTCTGAGACGTAAAGCCGGCCATGTGCGAGAATCTCTCTCTGCAGGGCACAGCTGTAGTCTTCGATAAGATAATCATCATCTGGCACACTCTTGAACAAATCGTGAAAGTCGCGATTTCGCTTCTTGCTGGCAATAGCAAATCCTGTAAGCTTGGGAACGCTCAGATTTGGTTGCGCCAGTGAACTGTTGGCAGCTGCAATTGCAGCACCTATGGTGGTGCCAGTAGTGACAGAGCTTCCGCGTTTCCTGTGAGTCTGTCTGAGAGCACTTCGGAGACTGGATGTCCGCTGCACACCACTTTCCTTGTTCGTAAAGTCGGCAGGAGGAGGTGTGCGCTCACGGCTCACAGGCTCGTATAGTGAGCGCGGACGACTCGCCGGCTCCTCCGGAACGAAGTCAACAGGGCTCACAGGAGAATCGACGGGAGCGGATTCCGACCGAGCGCGGGTGTCAGACATGTCAGGGAACCTGGCGTTGACTGGGGATGCGATGAGGCTAGGAGCTTCAGCAAGCCCAAGCTGGCTCAGACTCAGCTCGCCAGCGCCAATGGTAGACACCGCGGATTTTCTGTTCTCTTTCTTGTCCGCCATCTGTGCAGTAGGAGTAGGTTCGGCGTCGTTTTCGACGTCGTCGGGTTCGGAAGGCTCCTGTATATTGGGAGTCACACTTCGAGCTTTGTTTCCACCAAGGTTCAGACTGGTGTTGCTGATTGAGTTGGCAGCGTTCTGAGCAGCCGATATCATAGACGAGAAGAAGCCGCCTGAAGGGTTCGCGTTCGCGTTGGGGGTGGCTTCACCACTCTCTTGAGTCGGTGTCAGCGGAGCGGAGACAAAGTTAGAGAGTTTGCTGGGGCCGATGCTTTGTGAACTTGATCGACTCCTTCTGTGTGCGTTCATATTCTGCGAGGAAGGACGGCCATTTGTGCCCGAGTTGGTTCCCGGACTACCACTACTCCAGAAGGATCTCCTCTCGGGAGACGACTGGCCAGATGTGTTGGCGAACTCGGTAGGTGTAGGTGGGGTGTTCACTATGACCGGGGCAGGCTTGTCACCACTTGGAGGAGTTCGAGGAGGGATATCCGTGTCAACCTTGGGCTGGGCCCTCGCTGGCTTGTCGGACGAAGCAACTTTTGCTGCAGCTGGTGGCTCGAGAATAGGTAAGTCTTGCGCAGGTTCAGGGTCCACCGAGATGGTGGGCTGTTGTCCGTCGCGCGTCTCAGACGGTGGTTGGGGCTCGCTCGCTGGTCGACGTTCAGGACTCGAATTGTTTCCAGAGCTCTTCTTGGGCTTGAAAATTCCCTTTAGTTTGCTAGCTGGTGAGGGGGAGCGACGAGAGGAGGATTGGGGAGGAAGTAAGCCCGTCTTACTCCGGCCGATCCGGGTGTTTTTTGAATCAATTGAATCGGGTCGTATTGGTGGGAAGGTGGACGACTTTGATGCACTGCTGTTGGAGTCAAGGTCTGAGGCTGAAGGTTGAGATTCTGGTTGGTACTTTGCTTGTACAACAGAAGAATTTGTCGTCAAATGACCGATTTGAGAAGGATGGGTCGAGAAAGGCGGCGGATGTCGAGAGTTGGATCTAAAGAGTGACGATGGTTCCAGTTAGATTGATCAGATGGAGAGCACAGGCGGGTAGCACGAATAAGTGGAGTTTGGTAGGGAAGTGGACACGGGGAAGACGGCAGATGTGCCAAGCCAGCTGGACACGATAATAACCAGAAACGAAACGAAATAGAAGAGAAAAAGTGCCAAGGAAGAAAAGAGAGTTAACCGGTAACAGATGACAAGCAATTAAGCTGAAGCATATGAGTACAGTAGAATGTATAGACAATCACAGCGCCAGGTGGAGCTCTGATCTTCCGTCCTTTTTAGTGCAATACCGTGACCAGTGTCTCTCCTTTTGATGGCTATTAAGCATGGATGTCGCAGAACGCTGACCATAGGGTCTCAGCCTTGCAGTTGTTCCCGCGCAACAAAATAGGCAAACCAATCTGGAGCTGGACGATCGTTGCCATGAAGAATCGAGGTAGTGACGGTGAAGGAAAAGTGGAAAATGGAACTAAGGAAGAAGAGAAAGAGACAAGAAAGTTTAAAACTCACGGTTCATCTGCGTCAGACTCGTAGGAGCGATGACTTTGGCTTGTACCCTCATCCTCGTCACCCGCAGCATGCCCAGAGCGTGTCCCGTCGCTCTCCAGAGTTTCTCGGCTGGATTGTGAATGACCAAAGACACTAGCGTCGTCATAGGCCAGCCCTGCAAGTTCTCGATCATGCTTTCTTCGAAGTCGCTTGGAGGAAATCGACTTCGGCAGCAGCTTGTTCAGCCCAGTGTTGCTGCTGTTATCCAGAGTTGTCGTCATCGTCGCAGTCGCCGCACTCTGCTGGCTGTGGCCGTCAAAGGTCGAATAGGATGGAAGTAAGCAAGCCAGAGTCGCTGGTGTGTAGGTGTTCGGGAGGCGCTGATGCGCTTGTTATGGCGGCAGTCTTGAGGAACGTCGGTCGTGGTTATAGAGCTCGCGAGAGTGCTGTGTGGCGGTAATGAAGGCGTATAAAAATAAGCGGGAAAAGATGTGAATTCTGTGTTGGGATTTTTCGATAGTTGATAAAGGTCGAAGAATACAATAGATCGAGAGGCCTTGAAGTTCTTGTAGTGGCAGCTGGGGGAAGACCTGGCCAAGGACAAGAGAGTTGACGTCGTTGGTTGATGTTAGCCCGAACCGAATAGTGGTTATTAACGGTGACGAGCCAGACTACGGGCGGCAATCTAGACCACGCCAAGTTGGGTTGGGTCAAGTACTCGATTTGGTTTCTGTGGAATTCCTCGCTCAATTGGTCGGTATTTCAACTGCATGCGTGGTTTCCGACCTGTACCTGAGTATTTAACCTTGGCCGTTTAAGGGGATAGACGACGGTGAGCTCGTGAATCCTACTTCGGTTCGCGTACTGTAGCTCAAACTTAGCTGGTCAACCCGCGCATAAACCCCTGGATTGAATCCGCTCAGTGGGCTAGTGATGGCGCCAATAAAGATGTGGTGGGGGTCAGCCAAACCGATCCTTGCTGAAGCTCTCACCACAAACAACCGACTTTAATTTGAAGCTATTAGGTGAGGACTCCGTGGCGCAGCAACAAGTGGGCCCTGTCCGATGAACGAGGGGCTTTACTTGAGTAAGTGGATGATATATGATCTGTTCGTAGGGGTAAAGCTTGCTAATAGAAGACGACAGTGCAAGTTCTTTTGATAAATCTAAAAGCGAATGCTCTGAAACGTCTGTGGAGGAGACAGTTCATCACTTCAAAGTATACCCAGTGTTGTAGATCGGGCTGGCCTGCGTTGGTCGAGACACTTGCTCATGGCAATCAAATTAATATCACCACATCGCATTGTAGACAGGAAAGCGTATGTGATGAACAAGCCAGGGTACCTAATACCTATCCTTTCTCGACTTGCCACTCCGTATAGGGTATCGCATCACCCATATGGACCCCAGACAGATATCCAGTGCCTAGCTAGTAGGTTTGAGACATCTGATCCTATACTCAGTCAAAGATATCTTTACTGGTAAATCCTTGCTATGTACATAGGTAGGTATGTCTCTGTATTGTATCGACAAATGTAATTCATGATTCGCAGCCTTTCTCCACACATGAGCCAGTGTCGTCACGAAATTCCCGATCACCGTCACCCAATCTCAACCCCGCTACCTCAGCACCTACCTCTAGATACTAAGGTAGGCTTCATACTCGAGCCTTGTGTCTCTCCCTGGATCCGTGATCAGGTCAACTTTTGGCTTACCACATTATCGGGATTCTTAAGCAAAGTTGCTTGCTCGAGGGATCAAATGTTTATTCCCGTAAACTTCACCTGTTCTCTTATTAGTAAATAGGGTAGTAGGTACTCAGTAGGTACTTGCACCTACTTCAAGTGAAGGGCACCTAAGGTATTGGAGGTACTCCGTACTAGGTATGTACCTACTACGTCAAGGTTAGTATGTTAAGGTTAAACTGCCTGATCTTTAGGTTGTGCCTCTCCCCACATTTGATCTCGTCACGTTCCGATACTGACGCTCCATGTTGAAGCCTCCAAATACAAACGGCAAACAAGGACTCACAGGACAACAAAATCTCCCTCAAACCGGTCACCGCCCATGGAATCATGGACTCGTCGCCGCTTGTAAAAGCACACGATCATGTGCGCGCCGCGGGCGTCGCTCATCACTCGTCCGACAGCACTGTTGCAATCGCCGAACACACCCAAGCCGCCGGCGAGTTTGCCAACGCTGCTAGATCGACCTCGAGTATCGAAGCACTCCGAACCTTGAAGCTTCTCGAGGAGCACCACCGCAAAATCGCAGAAATCCTCAAGCGTCCGGCCGAGCCCACCTCTCAAGCCAGCGACACCGAACACAACGAGAAGGAAACATCCGATAAGGCGAATACATCGTCTCAAGATGGGCATGACAAGAAGGAGAACAAGAATGACTCTACAACATCCAAGAAACTAGCTCCTCCTACTCAGCGACGATATGCCCACCGCGAGATGTCTTCATCTATCGCTAGTAATTTGGCTACCGCTCGTGGCATCCGATCAAAGTACAGAGGGCAGCCTCTTGCGCCCAGCGTTTCCATCGATCAAGCTCCAGGCAACGTTGATGCAGTATCTCATCCTCGTGGAACAAAGGCCAAGATGCAGAACATGATCGATCACCAGCCAGGTAAACCTACTTGGGTTCCCCCCGCCCCTGCGCCGACACGATCCGATAGCCATGGCAAAGGTTCATCTTCCCCACGATTCGATACAGCTTCCGTGGCAGCTAGTGACGATGGAGGATATACTCGGTTCTACAATACTTTTGGAAGCATTATAAATAAGATCTCAGCACCCCTGGCCTTTGCTGGTCTGCCACTCATTCAAGAGGAATCACCCACCTCAGAAGCACCAGATTCTCCAGAAATGTCTCCCAAGCGTAGTCACCTCAAGGCTTCCCCATCCAAGGTTCTGGAACCAGACCTGACCAAGATCTACTCCAAGGCAACCATGCAGGCTCTCGTTCGGGAAGGCCATGGACCAAACGATTCTTTCTATGTTGTACCCAGTACTGGCCACACCATGTCTTACGCGAATATCTTGAGCTTTGCCGAAAAGGAAAAGAGAAGACTCGGGGCTTCGTCCCATAGCGACCTTCTCGATGTGCCGGATGAAGAGGACGATGATTTTGTGGACGCTCGAGAAGCACCACCGTTATCACCTGGAGCCAAACGTCGCATCGGTCGTGCCCGCACTCACAAGGAACTCAGCAATACTATCGAAGAGCTGTATACCGAGAACAAATCCCTCAAGGACATGCTCGATAAACTCACCAAGCGTCTCCATGCCTTTGAAGCCAGCGCCCAGAATTCCGCCATGGCTCTCGCCGAAAGCTACCGTCTCATGCGTCCTGGTTCTCCCTCCGCCTCACCCCACCCCAGCAAAGTGGCCGACGAAACCTTGCGACGCAAGAACCAAGAGATGGAGGAACAGCTTGCTGCGGCCGTGAAACAGATGGAGCGACTCGAGAAGGATAATCGGAAAATGCAAAAGGTTTTGGATAAGTACCGCGAGAAGTGGGAGACTCTGAAGGCTGGGGCGAAAGCTCGGAGGGAGGCTCAAGGGGCTGGGGAGAGCGTTGATGATGCATCAAGAGCCGGCTAAAGGGAGATTAGAGATTGTCGGTTTTATATTCCCAAGTATTTAAAGCAACTTGGATCAATACACCGTATCTTGCAAGTTATGAAATGAACAAATACCGGATATCTGAAATCCATGAAGACAGCCAAGTCTCAGAAACACGCCGTGCTTGTTACTCTACCATGTCCTATGAGTTCCACCAGAAGCTCACGCTGAAGCTCACGCTTAAACTCCTCACATAGTGCCACCACCCAATTGGAATAACTAGTGTATCTCCCGGTTCAAGTACACATTCCCAATACTCAACACCCTCCAGCTCCTCCTTCATCTTATTCACATGCTCCTGATTCATACCTTCAGGTCTCTCATCCCACCCCTCCAGTACGCCCACATCCAATCCACTCGTGTTACTCATATCAACGCCATGTTCAGGTGCTCTGGGCCGCATCGCATGCGTTGAGCGCGGGGGATACAGACGAAGATACTTTGTGCCAACAGCCTGGCAGAGCAGGTTATGATACCCATCTGTGTGAAGAGGCGTGATTGTGCGCGCAGGGCCGAACCAAGCGTTGAGCTGGGGCATGTCGACGGGCGGTTGGTTCAGAGATGGGTTGGTTGGGTGAGGCGGGACGTCGACCCAGCAGAAGTCTGGGATGCAGATGTCGTTACGAAGAGAAGGGATCTGCTGGAAGAGGTTGTGCTGGGCAAGATAGCCGATGTTGCTCGACGCGGATGAGTCCCCTTCAACATAACGAGCCAGAAACTCACGAAACTGGATAAGTTCCTGTCCCCAGCCCTCATCAACATAACTTCTGCCAACTTCAACTGGCACAAGACGTCTCCCACCAAAGGTCTTGGAGAGGAGATACTCTGGGCTTTGCCATGGACGGTCTGTAAGAGCGGGCCAGTCTTTGATCAGATCAGTGAAGACAATCGGTCGGGGCTCCCCGTCGTTACTGTTCATGTAGTCCTCAAACTGTAGCATTGTCCAGCCAGAGAGCCGGGGACATTCCCTTTCAGGCGACAGCTTTGGTCGTCCATAGGGTTCGTGGAGTGAGAAATTCTGCGCGTCCTGTCTCCGACGTTTTGACGGTCTTTCATGCTGCTCACTTGCAACCCAAGATTCTTCAAGCAGCCTTAATGTCTCCTCAAGCCATTGCTGTCGCCTCCCGCCGCCAGCTGTTATAAGAGCTCTGTCGAGTTTCTCAACAACCACATCCAAGGTGTTCTTTGAGAAGAACTTATCAACCATAAGAGGGCGTAGGATGAGGTGGAAAGAGTCAAGTATGCAAGCGTCGGTGTATATCTGCCTCCAAATCGCAGGGAGGAGGTCGTAGCGGTAGGCGTAGAACTTGGACGAGGAGATGGATATTAGGTCAGCAATTCTTCTCTGGAGAAGATCTTCGTCGATATTGTGTGCTTGCTCATTCGCGGCCAAGTTTTTGTGAATGGTGATTAGAGTGTGAGCCTGTCTAGCAACGAGTTGTATCGTGGCATCCGCCATAGGATCTACATCTCTTGCGCCATCTTCTGGGTTCTCCTTGTCGTCTATAACGGACTCTACTGATTCATTACGAGTTGCGCCGTTTGCGCCTAGAGCCTTGAATGACTCGCTTTGCTTGTTCTCCGTGGCCTCGGCGAGCGTTTGGGCCGCATCGAGATATCTGGTGAGAAGCTGCTCGTACGCTGACGACACCATGTCTCAGGCTCAGGCGCAAGAATGGATGAGTAGTGATTGTGCCGTTGCACCTGATTTAGTTTAAAATAAGACGTGATTTTGGGTTGCCGTATGACTAGACTTGTTCGATTGTTGTGATTCGTGATGGTGGTAAAGCACGGATTATAAGACCGAGCCGCTTAATCTAGAAGTTGACGGGCATCCAATAGGACAAAACATTGTTTGTCCACAACACGCAACGATACCTACAACTCTCGAGGCCTCCCGCTCACGTCACTCAGCTTACGATATGAAAGGACATGTGGGCATTTATATGACGAGCCCTTCAAACCACACTCTCTGTTGTGCTTGTCTCTAAAACACTGAAACCCCATGGATGTTGACTACCTGTTGTACGAGTTTGAAGCGTTGCTCATGATTCAAGTCGTCATGAGTGGATTTCATTATTTTTACAGATTACACACGCATATCTCAGCTTGTCCACACTCCGACGACACCGTCCCGTCTGCCTTCAACAAGATATCCATCTCTTACTCGTACACGCTCCACGATGGCTGGAGTCTTGCCTTCTTCGGCCGCGGTGATACCAGCGCCGCACTCCCATTGTCGACCCTCAACCTTATCGTACACCTTGACAACGTCCTCGCCTGCTGCGCTGACGATCCGCCGGGCGTCAAACATCATGTCTGTGATTGGATTGTCGTATGCATATGCGTCGTAAATAGACCCTGTTCTAAGATCCCAAATCTGTTATTGTTAGTCAGGAGCTGTGCTTCAACTATAGGAAACACTGCCAACTTACCCTGATGCTTCTATCAACGCTTCCCGTCACGAGATGCACGTCGTCAAATTGAAGACACGTTACTGCACCTGTATGACCGACCAGACTGCGATGGACCTGTCCGCTTCGTAGATCCCATAGACGCACCATGCCGTCTGCAGTACCACACGCAAGGGCCGTCTCAAAGACCTGCAGTGCGCCAACGAAGTCAGCGGAGCTAGTCTGGGACCGTCCGGTAGGTCGCCATGTGCTGTCTGTCGTCGTCATACTCGCTGCTGCCGCCCACATAACATCTAATGTTTGCACGCAGCGGCCCTTTTCAAGATCCCAATGGCGAATCGTCTTGTCGGCAGAACCGGAAACCATAACATCGCCTCGGAAGTGGAGAGCCGTGATCTCGTCAACGTGCGATTCCAACGTGTATAGAGGGCAATCAGCCATACTACCGGGCGGTGGTTCAAGGTGGTTGTCCGTTCCAAAAGCAATAGCATCTTCATCGTCGTCTTTTCCAAGGCCGCCGTGAGGGTCGTAATGCGCCTTGCTGAGATCCCAAAGTCGGATAGTTGCGTCCATAGAGCCCGTTGCGAGAATGTTATCCTCAACCTGCAACGCGCGTACCGACGCAGTGTGACCTTCCAGGTAGCCCATGCATCTGCCAGCATTGAGATCCCAGACTCTGACAGTGTCATCCAGCGCAGCAGTAACCATAGTGCCAAACGGAGCGTCAAAATCGACGGCCGTGATCGTGTCCTTGTGTGCTCGGAGCTCGCGAATGCTGGTCCCGGGCTCGAAATGCTCGTGCAGAATGGGCATTGACTTTTTACGATGTACCTTCTTTGTCTTCCGGGGTGTGCTACCTGTTTCTGAGGAGGGGATTTTTTCGTATACGGACTGAGACATGAACTCCTGATCGTATTCATCGGCATCACCGACTAAATCCTGTTCGTCTTGAGTCCGTGTGTTTCGAGCAATCTCCTCGGCCTCGTCGACCAGCGCCTGGGCTTCGTCAACTCGAATTTCCATCTCGGAAACTTGTCAAGTTAGTAGAGCTCTCCTCAGATAATTAGCACAGCACATACTGTCATGCTCCAGCATGGCTTCATCTTGCTCCAATCCAGCCAGCCTATCCAGAATAATTCTTCGCATGCCGTGGAGATTGGCGATCTTGTTATCGATCTCTCGAATCTCATAGCTTGCCATGCTCTTGCGAGTGCCCAACAACCCAAATTCATGCATCATGGCAGCCTTCTCTTTTTTCAACTGCGTCAGTTTTTTCGGGCTTCCCGGTGTTCCCTCTGAATCTTCTAGCATCTTGCGCCCCCGAGAAACCCGTCGCTGGAACTTCTTGCCCTCGTCGGTCAACTCGGGGAAGCTGGCCTGGAAGCCCTGAAACAGCGAGTAAGGATTGTCATGCTCGGGAATATTGGCAAGCAGCTCATCGGGAAGGTATGTCAAAGCGCGATGTTGAATTTCGTGCGTTGAAAGCCTTGAGCGCATGAGATCGGTGGGCGTTGTCCTCGCCATGGCGAACATGCTTCGCTGGACCGTCGGCCGCTTCATTTGCTTGTGGACCTCGGCCATGGCGGCTTGGTAGTGATGAGCCGTAGCTTCGGCATTGGGGCCGATCAGATGAGTAGCTGTTGTTGTAACCTTTCGACTGAAGGCCTCGAGTCCGCGCGTCTACCCAAGAAGCATTCGGGTTAGCGATTTGCGGTCTATATGGGACAATGGATCTCGAGCATCTACACACCGACACAATTGACTGGTCGTCATCTCCGCCTTCGTCGAAGCCATAGTGAGCCTCTTGGTTCGCCATGGCCGAGCTCCTGCCGGAGGTGCAGAAGCGGAAGAGAATCGGAGGGCTTTGGAGCGATGGGATTGATGTGAGAGAATGACGCTCAGCCTTCGGAGGGGAAAGGTTCCAAAGATTTGGTAGCTCACGAGGAGTTTATCATGACGCGCGCCGGGATAACCTTGGCTATGAGGTGGAGGGCAAAAAAGACCCGACCCCGACTAGGCTTGGGAGGCTTCTGATCTGAGACGCTAACGTGGACAGTGGCAGATTCCCTCTGTAATTGGTTCATGTGGCACCTATGCCGCAGCGATTGAACTACTGAATGATCGCTGGAGGGCACCTAGGACAGTGGTGCATAGCAGCATAGGTGAGCTTTGCCCTGTAAAGTGCGCTGCCCGCGGCTTCTTGCGGGCTGGTGGCGTCCAAGACCTCCAGCTCCTTCCTTGCTGAGCTCTCTAGCCCCCCAGCAAGCTTACCCCTCCACTGTCCACAGGATCAACGTCCAAAAATGGATCCATCCACTGGAGGTTTTTTTTCTTTCTTGTTTCTTGTCCCAAATGCTTTTGTTCGCACGGGCCTGTCAAGGAAGGAAGAATGAAGACTTGATCGCACCGCTGAGATACGACATAATATAATATAGAGAAGAAGCTTGTAAAAAACTTGCTTCATATTAAATGTAACGTAAGTTAGAATATTATTCAAAACGATTTTGATTTACTCTACGGATATTCCCGGGGGTTTTCTTCCCTCAGCAAGTTGAAGTGAAGTGCCGGGTCTAGTTCCGCTCTCCTCCACCAACCACGGGAATCTTCATTCGGTACCCGCTTTCTGCTAACCCTTCCATCTGGGTGCATTGGGTTTTATTAACACGACTCGTTACGTTGATATAATCTCACCTTGACCAAGTATCCAATCCGAACTTTGTCGCTTTGTCGGTCTGGGCCTTTTATTCATCATCCAGGCCGATACCTTAATAAATTCAGCATAAAGCAGCATCTCTTCGGCACTCAGTCCTCGTTATCGAAATCGCGATGGATACTGTCATCAACATGGCCGATGCCGCACATGCACTGGATCTTGCTCGAATCCGTTTCCAGCTCATGTACCTACCACCTGCCCCAATTTCTTGATAAGCTATATGTCTTGAACTAACAACAGTAGCCGTCTTGAAGACACAATCACCTTCCATCTCATCGAGAGAGTGCAGTTTGCATTGAACAGTGTAAGTGGATATGAGCACCGCTCATGCAAACCCCGGTCCTGCCGACCAAGATCCCAGGCTGCATGATGAAAGTAATTAATCATGGTCTCATTCTAGACAATCTATGTTCCCGGAGCTGTCGACCTGCCTGAGGTTAACTTGAGCTTCCTCGACTGGTATTTCCGTGAGCAAGAGAAGTTACAATCCCTGATCCGACGCTTCGAGTCTCCCGACGAGTACCCCTTCTTTCCCGATGCTCTGCAAACGCCAATCCTCAAACCTCTCAACTATCCCAAGATCCTGCACGAGAACGACGTCAATGTGAACGACAAGATCAAGAAGTTTTATACGGAAAAATTCCTCCCCGCCGTGTGCCCCGACTTCGGCCGCGAGGAGCGGGGCGAGTCCCAGGAGAACTACGGCTCGACCGCAACCTGCGATATTGCTTGCCTCCAAGCTCTGTCACGGCGCATTCATTTTGGAAAATTTGTCGCAGAGTCAAAGTTCCGCTCCGACGAGGAGACGTACACCCGTCTCATCAAGGCAGAGGATAGGGAGGGCATCGCCGAATCCATCACTAACGCTGCGGTGGAGAAGAAGGTGCTCGAGCGGCTGCGACTCAAGGCTTTGACATACGGCAAGGATCCCTCTATCCCAGACGGAACCGAGGGAGCGGCAAAAATCAATGTCGATGCTGTCGTTTCAATGTACAAGGACTTTGTTATCCCGTTGACCAAGGAAGTAGAGGTGGAATACTTGATGCAAAGGCTAGAACCGGGCGCCTGATGTTGATCTATTGCGCAGCACTCAGATATTCATTAACGGCCTTGACCGCCTCAGGAAACCTGTTCGCTTCGATAAGAATCAAGTGTCCATGCGCCTTGACGCCCATTTCTTGGAATGCCCGCTTGCTGTCTGCCGCCAACTCGTCCTCTTTTGTGTAATTGAAATTTCCGTGCGCCACAGCATGCTTCTGCAGTACCTCGTCCTCCATGTGGAAATAATACAACCCAGCCTCCTCCTTAGCTTTCTTGCGTTTCTGGTTCTCAACATCCAGCTTGGACTCGAGCTCCTGGTATGTTTTGGAAAGAATCAAATAGTGGGAGAAGTCGTAGGGTTCCTTGTCCTCCACAGCCGCTTCGACCTCGTCGATAAGCATTGAGTAGAGTGGCGGTGCTAGTTCGGAAGGCATGTTGATAAGACGCTCGGAGAATACAAGTCCTATATGCTTGCCACTGTTAAGCACATCGGCGATAGGTGCTAGAGACGAATTGGTCCGCGCCTTTTCGATCAGGTACTTGATTATATCCTTCATAGGCTCTTTGTCATGGTGGACAGCCGTGTTGAGCACAGTGAGCATAGCATAAGCATCGTTGGCCTTGCCGTCAACCTTGATAGTTGAGCCAATGGTTGGTTGCGAAAGAACAAGGTCCGAGAGGGCAGACATGTTGAAGAGATTCGCATCAACGTCGAATAGTTGTCTCAAGAGCGTCTTGGTTCCGTGGAAGTCGACCTCCGGGTCGAAGTTGAACCATTCGAAATCGACGTCGACCATGTCGAAATCCTAGTGATTGCAGTCAGTGAGATGCGCATACGACTTGCCAGAATTTTGCCCACCTCATCATCAGAGCTGTCCTCGTCCATCTTGTCGACGTCGGCGGGCGGGACATCCTTGCCTTCTTCACGCGCCCGCTTCTTGCCCATTTTGAAGACTGGTTAGAGTATCGACTTTGAGTCAATGTGAAAATATGGCTTGTTCTGGCGGAAGAAAAAAGAAGCAATAAAAAAACAGAGTTGGATGGAGGTCAACTAACTTTACTAACAAAATCTCAAATTCCTTCAACATTGAAGTCGAGCCAAAACATTTTACAAGCCCCTCACTAATAAGGCAAGGTAGGGCGCTGATAAGATAAGACGGAGAGTTCATCGAACCAATGTCCTGGTCTGAGTCCAAGCTCCTGGTCAGGCCGGGATGGGTCTGGAGGAGGAGCCAGAAAAGGCCTCGAGTGAAGGAAAGAAAGGTCGGTTGGAGTGGGTTTCGTCCTTGGATGGGCTGCAGCCTGACCACCAGAAACTACCTACAGCACCTTAGTAGTATTGTACCTAGTATTTACTGAAGATACCGCAGTTTCACAAACTTTCCAACATCAATGAAAAAGAGACATATATAAGCCAATCTACCCTCGTTGTGCTATATTCAAAAGCAAATGCTCATCGTCTGAGCTCCTCCTCTCGCTCAATTCGGTTCCATTACCTTACTCCACCCCGTCGTGCTCGTTCCCCCGTCCGTCCCTGCCGACCGCCGACCGCCGACTTGGGTGCGCGCAACGCAACGCAACGCAACGCAACGTCATTCTACCAGCCTCTCTCTCTCACCAACAATCGCCAAAGCGACGCAATCGCCACTTTCCATCGTTAACAACTTCATCGCGATGGACTATAGCGCCACGATTCACGACGTCGAAGATCCCGCTGGTGACTCGCCATGGGGCAACTCCCCTGTGTCGTCTCCATCGCGAAACAACATTGCTGCCTTCAACCCCGTCTCTGCTGATCATCCTCCTCCTTCCTTTCGATACAACACCCAGTCCTCGAATGGCCTATCTCAGGAGCAATCTACATCTCAGTCCGACGAATTTCAACGCCCGGGTACCGCGACTACGGCGTCTGGCACCGAGGATGATACCGAGGCATCGGCGACGCTGAAACCTACAGAGGCGCAGTCACAGTCAACAGCCGCCGGGGGGGATGAGGGAGCTCCGGCGCACAACCATCAACACGGCCAGAATGTTGCACCAGCTTCGCAGGCCGGACAGGAGCAACCTCCACAAAAACCAGCTGGGCCTCAGTACCGACTTCAGGCCAAGATTACAGGACTCGAGCGTACTGGCAAAAAGGACCCTATTCTCCGGTTCGATGTTCACGTACGATAATACCAGCTCTTTCTGTTCCCCACAATGGACTAACACACTGCAGACAAACATTCCCCGCTTTCGAACAACTCAATTCCGCGATGTTCGACGCCTACACTCTGAGTTCGTCAAGCTTGCGGACCATCTGATATCTGCGAACCCTGAGGTGTTTGTTCCTGCGGTTCCCCCACCTTTGACTTCCGCTGGAGCAGGCACAGATGAAGACGAGATCCGCGTCAAGGCGCTGATGCAGCGATGGTTCAACTACGTTTGCGGCAACGAGATCTTGATGCGGGATGATGAGATGGTGCTCTTTGTGGAGAGCGACTTTGGCTATAGTCCCATGGTCAAGAAGAAGCAGCCAGCAACAGGTGTGCGCAGAAAGATTTTGAAGCAGTTTGCTCCTCCCCCTGACGACACCCCTGAGCTTGCGGACGCACGGCCAACTGTTAAGCTGTTTTACCTCGGCAGCATGGATGCCGGTCATAAAGTTGACAAGCTGGTCAAGGCCCGGAGAGGTAAGCTTCATTTGGATTGCCCAGGTAGTTAGGTATATGATGCTAAACGTCTCTAGGTCTCGGTCTCTCTGAAGCCGACTATGGTGCCAAACTTACGAGTATGAATGTCCAGGAACCTCATCCTGGTTTGGCCAATGCGTATCGAAAGCTCGGCAAAGTCGTTCAGACCGTTGGCGATTACCATGCCGCCCAGGCGACAGCAGAGGCTACGACTATCGGCGATCCATTCCAATACCATTCCCAGGATGCTTTCATCGTCAAGGAATCGCTCACCAACCGTCAGATTCTGATTCGTGAATTTCTACAAGCACAGGAAGCCACCCGCAGCAAGCTCAACGCAGCCGATCGTCTCAAGGCCAGCTCGAGCGTTCGCCGTGAGAAGGTGGATGAGGCCATCACAGCATTGGATGACGCTCGCCAGCACGAGACCTACTTGTACAATAAGACCAACCGTGTCACCCAAAACCTAGTTCAGGAGCGTCGCAAATGGTTCTCGAGAACCTCTTCCGACCTCCGTCTGAGCATTAGGGAGTACGTGCTCCGGGAAATCGAGGCTGAGAGGCGGACTCTGGCCCTGCTCGAGACAGTCCGTCCGGATATCCGATCAATCGATGCTTCCGGTGGCTTGAGCCGATTAGGTCGTGAGTCGCACCCAACTGTGCGTCGCTCAAGCCTTGCAGCCAGTCAAGGACCTAAGGGCGACTCTTGGAGCGGTGTTCCTCGCCGTTCAGATGCCACGGGCCGTAGCGTGTCAGGCAGTCTTATCAGCAAGGTGTCCGAAGAGGGTGAGGCTGAAGAGAGCACTGAGACGGCCCAAGGGCGACAGGCGGGTGGTCGTACAGGCCTCAAGGGTGTCAACGAGGAGGATGACGAGGATCGTGTAGATGCCCGAAATGCTGCGAGTCGACTGGCAGCCAGCACCTTCTAAGCGGCTTCGGTGGAAAGCGTAGTTATGTGGATGATGAACAAGGGGCTTGCATCAGATTCCCTCCTCTTTTGATAGCATTGCTCTGAGCCTGGTGTCATGTAAAACTGCATGGTCTATCTCTGCGTTTGTGTTCTTTCTATTTCATACCGTGTCAGGCCTCATAACTTAGACCCAACGCCGTGGCGTGTCTTAAATCACCTTGTATCCTACAAGCCTCCCCTTGGCTCTGATAGTGTCACTACCCTACTGGGATATCATCGTCACTCATCATCCGTCGTCCGATCTTTGAAGTGACAGGCGGTGAAGGTGTGGGTTGCAATTGTCTGCTCCCGATTGCGGATGATGCGACGTGATGATGGTTCATTTATCAGGTCAGAGCTTTGATTGAGATCCAGAAGAATGTTTCATTATTCACATGAACCTCTACTGGGTGTTGAGACAAGCCATAGAGAGATAAAGAAGTTTGAATCCATTGGACATCTCCGCCCCGTGTTGAAGCTCGGTCTGGACGGCACCTACTTCATCCTGACCGAGGCCCAGCCGCAGAATAATACGCTATGCCGTGTAACGGTGGTGTGGAACAGCTGTTTGCGACTCAAGCGTGGCTGTAGATTGCATCTCTGCGATAGCTATGGCGAAATTCACTGTGCGCATATGCTGTGTTACTTTAAAACGTTTAGTAGAATGTCGTCAGCCTCGGACGCCCAGTCGAGTATTTCATCGATCTTGCAGGAATAGAATTGTAAATGACGACCAAACACAGCGCTCAGTATCCAGCAATAGCTGGAGAACATTCAAACCCTGGAACAGATGATGGACTTGGTTAGTTGCCTGTGTCTCTGTTAGTTCGGGCCAACCGCACGAAACACCCAAAGCCAGGCAGGGCCTGGTAATACCATTCTATCGGGTATTGTTCAGAGACACATGTCCGGCTAGTTGGCTACATTTGCTTCTGTACTGTATGTAGACAAAGGGAGTCGTCGAAGGACTCCTAATAGGGCCAAGGCAAGGGGTTGCCGAAGCCAAATGTTTGAATTGGTGCCGCTCTGCTCTCAGCTGCAGAAGTTAACGTGGTAGTAGCATGCTATTGAGGTTAAGTTTTGCCAATTTAGATCATGCCTCAAGGTGAGCTGACATGTGGTGCTTTGTTTGGTACGCTCTTGAAATGAAGTTTACGGTCAACTGCTCCTTGTGGCTATCTGAGGCCCAAGCCTTCAAAACACCAAGTGGCGGTCTGATAGGAGCGTGGTCCTTCTCCCGCCTGATTTATCTCTATAGCAGTGCAGGATGCTTAACATGGATGTAGCCAAAGAGTGGCGATCTCGAACCGAACTGTGTCGGAAAGAATAGTTTGTCTAGGTAGTCATGCCCAGAATCGTGGTCATTGTGCCCATCACGGAAGCACCTGGGCCGTATTCTTACCTGGCAACTCGGTTTGAAGGCCACAATTATTTCCATGTGTTGACATATTGTTAACTTGGTTGTGATAACCTCGCATAAAGCCTGAATTAAAATAGCCAGTCAATATCATTGGATGTCTTTAACCGCAACTGACAGTTATCAGGCCTTGGGTGTAGATTTGAGGTGGCCGGCCAGAATTCGTCTGCCGTATCCAGGGGTTGGGGTGAAGCAGTGGAACCCGAAGTGCATGGAATCTCGTCATTTCTGCACCGTAGAGGTGCCCAACTCTTGGGACGTAGCGGTAGCGAGATAGCTACAGGAGACCAATTATGTGTGTCGATCTCTTGGTAAACTTGGCGGCTGTCCAGAACCACGCGCCGCAGAACAATTCGTCTTGATACAAAGTCAGTGTGTCAAGAAGCGAGCAAGCAGCGTCGGCACTTAGGGTGTAGGGGTTGAGTCAAGCTGAAGTTTGCGGCAAGGGCTTGAGCGAGCTGCATTCTAGAAGACTTCCCAACACCCGGATGGTGCAAAGTCGTCCCAGGATGGCCCAGTCTTGGATGCTGATGGACCTTAATGCAAGCTTTGGACCAGTCTTAGACAAAAGGAGATGGAGGTGCAGACATAGTGCGTTGGCTCTTGTGAACGTTCATATTGCAATGCAAGGTTGTTGACATCTGGACGATTTAGGCATAATCGCTGCAGCTGCTGTTAACATGGCAATCTTCCATGATGCGTATCGTTCTTGATAGGACAGGCAGGCAGAGCCAAAATTGGATATTATCATTTCTCCCCATCGTGAGACAATAGATCGCCAAAGCGAGGATGATTGAGAGGAAGATGGCGGATGCATCAGTATCCCATGGGGCCCGGGGTTTGGCCCTATAATCCCTGCCTACTGTAAATGGAGAGTAGTTGTCAAGGACCGAATTGAGAGGCCTTATTTTCTCGCGTGGTAGACCTGGCTCGGCTCCTTCGAATCCTGGATAGGTACAAGTGGAGTTTATAAGCAGGAAGTAAAAGAGCTGCAAGTCTTTGATTGATAAAGAATATTGATCATCGTCATACTGGGATCCGAAGATCACGTCTTTCCGTAAGGTACCGGTAGGTGTTCATCACCCCCTAATAAGACATTGTTTCAGTGACTGATCGATGCCGCAGCAAAAACGTGAAATATCATTACTCAAAGGTAAAATAGGCATCCTTACCAAGGGAGGATATATCTGGACGAGAAGTTTTGAGAGCCCAGAAGTGTAGGTTAAGTTAGTAAGTACTAAGGTAGAAATGGTAGAAATGATAGACGGAGCTGTAGGTTAAAGTTGTGCCTTCCTGTTGGAGGACATGGATACCCTCCCGATTGGTGATACAGTACTCGGTACTCCGTAAATACCTACTGTGTTATCAAGAAATGGAAAGAGCCACCCGAAGTAAGCGAACACCGCTATGGCTACAGTTGTGTCCAATAACTGTATGATCTCTTTCCTCTCTGCCTGTATTGGAAACGTCTTCCTTTCGCCTTTGCCTACCAACATCGCGAAACCAGACACGCCTCCACTGCCTCCACCTCCCTCGCATCAAGCTTACCTTGAATCTTAGTCCTTTAGGCAAATGCATCGCTTCTCAAAATTGCTTAAGCGGCACCGAAACTCGGATGCGGCTCGGTCCTTAGGTAGCCCTGCAGCTTGGAGTTTGCGGCTTGCGGCTTTCGGCTGACGGCTTTCGGCTGACGATTGTTGGTGGGCGGTTGACGACAAAGTCTGAGATTCGTCGAAATCATGTCCCCTACGGACATAGGAGACCGCCATTTTCAAACTCAACCTCTACCTTGATCATCCTCCTAGCACGCCACTGGCCCTCGAGTTGAAGCCAAGCACTTAGCAAGGTTTGGTCTATCACAGAGGTCGGCGAGTGCCTTTATACATACGGCAGTACAGTAACACTCCGTGACTGGTGTGTCTTCGCAATCTCACTCACCGCGATCTCGGGCGGATTAGGGACCACACCATGATCCTGCTTGTGCTTGTGCATGGCTACATGGTCCCCGGTCCACCTGGCCGTCTTCCGTCACAGAGCCATGCAACAGCATCTACGACACGCTTGTCGTCACAATTGATGATCTTGTTTCCTCGTTGAAGCGGGCACCAGTCGCGGCTGGCATCGCCAAGATCTCAACACTCTACTGTATGTATCAAGCCGTAGCACTCAAGGGCACAATGCCTCCTGGCAGCACCCCTCCTCCGTCAGCGCTCATGGTTGTGTCCTGGCCTCGAGACCATGCTCCAAACCAGCTACAACACGTTTCCGAGATGGATGCCAGGAGGGCCCTGGACAGTTGACGGCGCTAGAAGACCCTTGATAGCGTGTCCCGCGAACAAGCATCAGGCCCTCAGTGACGCCCCGTCAGTGCATGCGAGACGCCCGCCCTCAAACAAACTCATCCGTAAAAACATCCACCAATTCCACTCTCGTGGTCCGGCCTCGGCCCAGGCACATGGCGCACTTCTTGCTCATTAGAGCACCAAGGACTGCCCCTCTGCCGGTACGCCATTGCCATCATGCTAGGTCCTGCAGCTAGTTTGCGATTTGACAACACCTAACGGAAGCTCTTTGTTTTCCGCCGATAACTTGTTGATCCCTGACTGGGTCTATTAATCCCAATTCAAACGCCTCTAGACGCCGGCCCACCTTGGCATTGGGCAGTAGATGATGAGCACACGCCCTTGCTCCTGGTTGCTCTTAATTCGGACTCCTCTGGTCAAATACTCCGGAAGCTGTTGGCGAGGAGTGATATCTACTTAAGGGGTGGGAGCCCATCTCCTCTGGTTTCGTTCTCCTGTATCCAAAGAGACATAGAGCCTTGAGTCCTTTTACCTGCCCAAATCGGCTCAAGCATTCACACCAAGAAGGCCCTAGATCTCACGTTTCATACCATCCCGGGCCCTTACCCCCACGCGTTGGTCTGCTCCCACGTTTCTGCTCTCTCCACCAGCCAATCCCCTTGGCTGTATTTGCCCCAAACGGCAACTGATCAAGCCATCGACCGACCTCAAGTCTCCATTTTCATCAACATCCCACCTTTATCCCACGCTTCAAGCGTTATTCTCGACAGCAATGGCCCCAGTTGCTACGGGAGAGATTGCGCCAATGCATCTACCCGTCGGTCCCTCGAAGCCATTGAACATCAGTGCCTCCGTCTTGCATGGTCCCCGCGATCTGCGACTGGTGAGTCTATCCTGACAACCGCCCTGGTTGCTGCTGTTTCAGCCCTACCCGAGCACTTGGCTGACTTGTATCGCATGCTAGGAGACAAGGACCATTGAGGCTCCAGGGGTAGGTGAGCTTCAGATTGCTGTCAAAGCAACTGGCATCTGCGGCTCAGATGTTTCCTATTACAAGAAATTTGCCAACGGCGATCTGTGTGCCTGTCACCCGCTATCCTTGGGCCATGAATCTTCTGGCGAGGTCGTTGCCATTGGTCCCCAAGTGAATGGCTTCACATTGGGCGACCGAGTTGCTCTTGAAGTCGGCGTTGCTTGCGGAAACTGCGGTACTTGTCGCAAAGGCCGCTACAATCTGTGCAAAAAGCTGCGCTTCAGAAGCAGTGCCAAAACCTACCCTCATTACCAAGGTACATTACAAGAGAGGATCAATCATCCTGCTGTCTGGTGCCACAAGTAAGTTCAACGGTTCTCTAGTTATTACACTCTCTAACGGGCACAGGCTTCCCGACAACGTTTCGTATGAGGCCGCCGCTCTTCTCGAACCCTTGTCCGTAGCCATCCATGCGGTGAACCGTGCCAGACCGGAGCCAGGCTCTACCGCTCTGGTAGTTGGAGCCGGCACCGTTGGCTTGTTGACCGCCGCAATGGCTCGTCAATCGGGCTGCACCTCGGTGACGATTACCGATATCGACGCCGGCCGTGTCAACTATGCCGTGAGCCGAGGATTTGCGACACATGGCTTTGTTACCCCTCTGTCACGTCTGAACTCATCAACTTACTCTTCGGGAATTTCCACTCCTGAAACTGGTGCTATAACTCCAGCCAGTACCTTTTCGACGGCAAGCCGCTTCGACGGGGCCAAGTCTCTGGCTGCTGATATCCTTGCCTCCTCCAACCCAACAGGGACATTTATGCTCGAAGAGGATGAGGATGGCGTAGATGTTACCTTTGAATGCACCGGAAAGGAAGTCTGCATGCACACAAGCTTGTACGCCACCAAAGCCGGCGGTAAAGTTATTATGGTAGGCATGGGAACTCCTATCCAGACTCTTCCTCTGTCGGTGGCCCACCTCCGTGAGATTGACATCTTGGGCGTTTTCCGCTATTCCAACACCTACCCTACTGGAATCCGACTTTTGTGTTCCCAAGCCGCAAACCCTTCCGGGTGCGGTCTGCCATCATTGGATAACATGGTTACTCATCGTTTCAAAGGCCTCGACAAGGCGCAGGGTGCTTTTGAGCTGGCAACACGCACCAGCGATGACGAAGGCAAATTGGTTTTGAAGATTGTGATCGAGGCATGAAGCCTTCTTTCGATTGCTTTTGATGCGTTATGAAAGATAGACAGAGATATCCAGGCGGCCATGCGTTTTAATGGCACGCTTTACAAGTTTTGAGGAGATAGACAATCAGTTCTGATGGACAGATAAGCTGCCGAGGTTGCAAACTGGAATTGAAAAGTTGGCTTTGCTCAAAATGGCGCTGAGAAATTGTTACGAAGGGGCTTGCGATTAGGGATAATGTTTGACAAGGAAAATTGGTTCAATAGATGAAGTTCAGCGACCTAAATTTGAAAATTCCCACGTTTAAACCGCGACTCGGGGAAATATCACCACATTACTAGCTTCCTAGGCCGCTGCTAATCGAGAGATGCTTTAGTCAATCTCGAAGCTTTAGTGAATCACTACAATGCACCTAACGCCGGGCTGAAATGTTTCAGGCAAACTCATTGCGGACATAAGCTTTATTGCGCTTGGAGTTTTCCACGCACATGGCCAGTAGATTCAGATCAGAATGTCGCCAGCGCCCCGAATGTTGTAGGCGGCCGGGTCAACAACGAATTCTTGGCCGGGACCAGGACCGGCGCCCCGGCGGTGGGAGGCCTTTGCGTTTTCGACGACGTGGAATTTCTTGCCAACCTCGCGGGCCTGGCTGACGCTCTGCACGATACCGTTGAGAAGTCTTACTAGATTGACGTCGTTTGCCTCGTGGAGCATCTCGCGCTCAAATGAGGCTTTATCGGAAGGAATGACAAGGTCCAGACGGCCGACTAGGGCCTGGATTTGGCGCAGCACGGTTGGTGATGGAGTAGTGTAGTCGGCGTCCATGCTACCAGAATCGACTGTGTCGCCGTTGACGTATGAGGGGGGGAGACGCTCGAGGTAGGTGGTGAGAAGGTGGATTCGGGACTGGAGCATCTTGATAGCGTTGGCTTTTGCGGTGAGGGCGGCGATCATCTCATCCTCCTCTGGTGTCAGAGCGACCTCTTCCTCATGGGCGATATCCTTGTTTTGGTCTTCGTCCTGGCTCTCGACCAGCCGGCGCTTCCCCTTGCCGTTTGACTCAACGGACAAGGAGGGCTTGTCTTCCTTGGGGGCAGCGGCGGCAGCGTTTCCTCCTGAAGCAGCAACGTAATTCATGCTGATCATCTCGGTCTCGTCTGTCTCAACAGAATAGGGCAGCTCTCTGAACCTGAGCTTAAGGGTGGGCTCTCCATCGTCCATCTTCTTGTCCTCGCCATCGTTATCGGCCTTGAGGTCGTCGACCTCGTAGTTGCTCTCGTATATGGTGAGGGGAAGCTTGCCACCGACGGAGTGGTCAAGGACCTGTTCTGGGTGAAAGCCAAGTAGTATAGCTGACTCGTTCCAACCTTCGAGGATCTGATTGTGAACGGGGAGGATAGTCGTGGTAGGACCAGAAGATGGCAGAAGGGTGTACCATCCGACGAGGTCCAGTTGTCTGTCCTTGTGGACAGTGATCACTAGTAACGGTTAGGAAAAGCAATCAAAGTGCATACGGGGATACTGACTTTGCTCTAACCGTGCGGCAAATCGTGCGCCATCGAGTAGGTATCCGCCTTGTACATTGGGCTCTTGGCGGGTGTGAGCCTCAAAGGCATGCTCGATGGTGATCTCGCGGCCATTTTGCTGGCCCAGCAAGACGCCAATAATGGGACCTTCCTGCTGACGGAGAGTGTGTCGTGTAATGTAGTCGGAGATTGTGAGGAGGACGAGAGGGTGAAGGACAGCCTGGAGCTCGGAGCTCTTCTGGCTCGAGAGAAGAGAATTGGCGGGGGCCGAGGCAGCCATGATGAACTGAGAAGATGAAGCGGTGGCCCGCGTATGAGACTCGAAGATCGTGGTGGAGATTGGGTGTTGTGGGCTAGTAAAGGGGTTTGGGATTAGAGCGACGGGAGTGGTGGTATTGAACGAAGCTCTCGTTAGCTTGGCCAAGATAGCGTGAGAGATGATGGAGGTGAGTTGTAGATGAATGGATCATGAGGAATAACGATGCCCCGCGTTCAGTTTAGCTGCTATTACCTGCAGTGCCTTAGTACCTTCCATACTTGTGGCCAAGGTTACATAGGTACCTAGGTAACTTCAGCCCGAATGTGGGGTTTCGATAGTGAAAGTCTATTAGGTAAGCGTTCAATTTCAGTTTTAATTCGACTCACTTGACATCTCATGATCTATTCTCGGTATAGTAAACGTATTTATGCTTTGGGAATGAGAGAATGATCACTGCCAGTCCCTATTGTCCATCGCTCATCACTCACTGAACAAGACCTTGCTCGCTTGGGGGGCGGATCCAATCCATGCCCTTGTCTTGTCTTGTCTTGTCTTGTCTTGTTGCAGCTTTGATCATCAGGAGTCGAATTGAAGGTCTCCCAATCCATTTGATACACCACATTCTTTGTTCAATGGCAATGCATTCAACAGCGGCATTAACCCTAAGTTTTATTCTGAGGACCTGGACGCTACAGCACACAAACTCAACAAGGTCGAAATCTTAAGTCAAGCCTTGATTGCAGTACCGCAGAAAGAAGCTTTTGGAGCTTGACCACCTCCACCCTGCCCAGCAGGTCAGGTCGTCCGAGGTATGCAAGCAGGCATTTTGGCTCAAACGATGGGGATGTTTTCTTCATGGTTTCTTTTTCCTACATACCCCGAGTCTCACCTTTTTCCCTCTTCTCCTTCTCTCTTTCTCAATCCCCTTCATGCAGACTTTCTTCTTTTTCTTCTCCTTCTCCTTCTCTTTCCATTGATCTGCTTGTTTGCCTTCAACAAACCATCTTCATCTCTTTATCATATCCCGCCTACCTACCTTACCTATTATATTGTCACTTGCCTCTTTTCTCCCTACCTTACCTATTCACCTTTACCTTTCTCTGTGCCCCTCCACCTCGGCTGACTCTCACTGGCTGGAGCATCCTGGATCTTTCCGGCAAATATCAAAGACTCATCTGATCTCATCTCAAATAGGATCTCTTATCTACCTCCAATCTCCTTCTCCATCTCCATTTCCATCTTTTGGTCAGCATTGAAACGACTCGCGCTCTAAGAGTCTATCTTGGCCAACAACTCTCAGCTCACGCTGCGCTTGTGCTTGTTGCGTTTGAGTCATGATCGCCGCCTTTGGTCAAGGCACGGACAAGATCGTCCGCGTCTCCGCTGCCTCACATCATCTAAACATCACATCACCTACCTTTTACCTGCAACAGCCTACAACACGCACTGTCATGGCCTCTCGCAGTGGGAAGCGTCCCCATTGCGATAGCATCGATAGCGACTCGCCTGTACCGAGCAAAAAGTATAAGCAAGCAACATCTTTTGCTTCAGATACTTCAACAACATCCACAACCTCGGCCAGCTCTATCGATCTCGAATATTCAACGTTACAAACCCCACTCTGCATCGACACCCTTGTGCCAGCATTTAAGAGCGTACAATACGACCGTCCCACGTATAGATCAATATCACCGCAACCGCCGTCGCCCAGATCGCATTGAAACTTGCATCATTAAAGATGCTGTAAAAACAAAGAAAACACGACCCAGCATTTTATTTTGTTTTATTTTGTTTCGTTCAGCAATTGGATACCACTTTTCATCCCTCAGCAATGAGATGAGGGCAGACTTGCTTTTTCGGCATTCTAGACCGAGAATGATTCCCCTTTGTTTTTTATACGTGGTATACGAAACACAACGAATTTGGACCAGAGGATCTCGGTCGCAAGCATTCGGCATTTGCTTAGGCGTTACACCATCATAGAGCGAAGGATTCGCAGAGGAACACGATACTCTGACGCTTGTCTAGACGGTTAGGTTATGGAGAAAGAAGGTAATTCGGGCGTGAAATTTCTAATGCATTAATGGCAGACATACACAGACAATATACAAAATACGCAATATTCTCGATTGTTGTTTCAAGTACCGCCGGTTCCCTTTCGTTTCGTCATAAATCATTCCCGCTCATACTCTTTCTTGTTTACTCCATCTCCCACCACATGACATCCTCTTCCTGCATGGGCATGCCAATCTCAAAGTTGCGTTCCATGGTAGTCATGGAATTCTGCATGACGAGAAGCTCTACGCGCGCCATGGCTTCTCCGTCGCCCGTCCCTTTGGCCACCATGTATTGCGCCATGAGCTCGGCGTGTCGGATCTCGTAGTCATGCCGAACACGGCGCCTCCGGGCCGCTGGATCACACGAGGCACACGTGTCGTTGAGATGTTGGATTTTGACGTTGGGAGTGCATGGGCGTGAGGGGGAGTTGGAGGGTGTGCCACATCTCGTGGCATAGTTTGTGAATGTGTGGCCGCAAGCCATCGTTGTTTTGATGCTGGTGCACATTGTAATGGCGATTGAGTTTGCGGAATGTTGCACAATAACTCTTGGTCAAGTTATTAAGTGTAAATGTATATGTCGAGCTGCAATTGACGGCAGATGTAGAAGGATAATATGTACGTGACTTTTGATTGCCGTCAACTTGGTTGTGGGCGAACCCACACATTAAAGGCTATTGTTACGGAGAGAAAAGGACGCCAGATTCCAACAATTGGGAAAAGGTGTGCCTTCTTTTTGACCATTTTTACGATGACCGAGATGGATCCCCTGTCTAAATTATCTATGGCGGATGTCGCATGACGATCATGGCACTTACAGCCTTCACCGCCATCCTACGCCTCACAACTGCGATTAAAAAGTCAAACAAAAAGATTACACCTGGAGTTGAGGGCGGTGAGTGTACCGTGAGACACTACACCAGCTAACTAATCGGGTCACATCCGAGTCATGAGGGGCTGCCTGTTCAAGAAATAGGGACGTGATGGTAATCTCGTCACTAGTCGTTATTATTTTCTGCCATATATTCTATTAAACTCTTGCCACTATGCGAGTGGTCTTGTTCTGAGTGAGGGGAGTTTCTATATTACCAGCCTAAACTACCTTCGGAACTTGAAGGTTCTCGTCCTTGATCGTCCATCATGACTCCTCCGACTTTTCCTCCTCCCGAGGCTTTCCAGCCTCCGGCGATGGTTCGGTCTTGGGCTTGATGCTCCTCCATTCCACGCACAGAGCACAAAGCAGCTGGGCGATAGCCAAGGCCAAGCCAGCAAAGAAGATCCGTGTAATGGCGTAGTTGTAGGCGTCTGTCACCTTTGGCATAAACTCGGACGACACAACGTCATGAAGATCTGTAGCACCCGTATCGACAACGGTCTTGGGGTCAAGGCCTGGGATGCCCGACAGACGTTCGACGAGACGTCCATTTAGGATACTCTGCCCGACAGAGACGAAGATGGCACCACCGAGCTGCTGGGCGAAAAACGTAATCGAGATACCGGTGGGAATGTCTTCCTTGGGAAGCGTTGCCTGGACAGCTAGGCCAGCCGTCTGCATCCCGATACCTAGGCCGAAACCGACTAAAAACTGGTAGGCAATCCAGTGCGACGAACCCGTGTCTGGCTTGAGGGTGGTCAAGAGTCCTTGACCGACGGCCATGATGCAAGGGCACATGATCATGGAGGGGACATAGTAGCCGATGCGCTGGGTAAAGGCAGCCGACACGATGCCAGCAACGACAAGGCTAAGGACAAGGGGAATTGTGTAGATGCCAGAGTCGACTGGGGTGATTCCTTTGGTAGCTTGGACTAGAAACACGTTAGCACACCACATAAGGATGAGGCATCTAGAAGGATAAGAGACTTACACCATAGAGGAACATAGTAAACGGCGAGCATCATGCCACCACCAACAAACAGCATACTCCACGCACACGCCAACATGGTCCGCTGTGTGATAACCTTGACGGGGATAGTGGCCGTCTCGGGCATCTTGACCTGCACAACAGCAAAGGCAATAGCTGTGAGACCAAATATCACAAAGAGGAGAATTAGTCGCCAGTTGCTCCAGGCATAGGTTGAGCCACCCCACTGAAGCGCGAGGATGAGGCAGACCATGGATGGGACGAAGAAGAAGGTTCCGAGTGGGTCGAGGCGAGCGATGTGCTTCAGAGCCGAGGCAGATTCATGCTTCTTGTCAGAGAGTTTGAGGAAAAAGAAGAAGAAGACGGAGGCTACGGCTCCAATGGGGAGGTTCATGTAGAAACACCATCTCCAAGTGGCATGCTGAGTAAAAGCTCCGCCGATTAGGGGACCGGTAACTGCTGAGATGCCAAAAACCATTCCAAACATTGCTACGGGTGGTGTTAGCAATTGCCTCCAGACTGATATATCGGGGGTTAGGCTAGACTTACATTGGAACATAGGTCGCTTGTGCAGGGGCACCATAGGGATAACGGCCATCATGGAACCTGTCATGATACCTGCGGAGCCAACACCAGCAACAGCCCGCCCAACGATAAAGGCAACAGAGTTGGGCGCAGCACCACAAATAGCCGACCCGATCTCGAAAATCAAGATGCAGGCAAGGAACGTCTTTCTCAAGTCGTAGAAGCGGTAGATACGACCAAAGATGAGCTGGAAGGCGGCGGTGGTGAGCATATACGCAGAGCCATACCATCCAATATCGCCTAGGCTCTGGAACTCATTTGTGATCTCAGGAATGGCGGTTGCAATGATTGTACGGTCGAGAGCGACGAGGAACATGGCGGAAAAGACGGAAGCGATGATGAGCCAGAACTTGAGTGTCTTTGGTTTGTAGTTGTCTAGGGCTTCCTGTTCAAAGGCTGGGCCTAGGGGCTTTGCCGCTTCAGTCGAGGGTCTCTGTTGATGTTGGCTGTCTGGATATGGCGGAGGCTTTTCGCCCTGTTGTGCAGGTTGCCTGCTGGTAGAGTCATGAGGAGTTTGCAGATTAGTTGATGAGAATGAGTTGAGTGGCTTGCGATCTGGAAGACCCAAGTCGGTCTTGTCAGGGGGAGACATGGTTGAAGTTGTTCAGGTGAACTTGTAATGGAAAGAAAATAGGGTCTTGGTCAAGTCAAGGCAGAGAGAAACACTGCAGTTGGATGATATTGAGCGGAATGAAGCCATCGGTACGATACATTGGGCGTTGAGTGCTAGATATATATCTACATTTATCCGTACATTGCAAGGTAATCATCGGACAGACTGAAAACCGAACCATGCGAGAAGTTGAAGCTAGCGGCATTATCTAGAAGCGATTTGCGTATCGGGATGCGCGTGCTCGGTCAATAGTCGCTCAAGACACAGCAAAGTCCGCCCCTAGAGAAGTGGTTTGATATTGAGCAAACCTGAGGGTGAAGGCTGAAGGCTGAAGGCTGAAGCAATAGGTCGGATCCGGAGATGACGACGCTATACTCCATTGGGAAATCAAGGTCGCGAAGGTGCCAAGAACGTCCCCTCCTCGGGACCGACGGGCATAAACTCATCGTGAGCAACCATTCACCTCGAACAACTCTCGGCCTTTTCTGCTCTGGTACCCGAGAAGTCCTCTAATAGTTCTCTTATTCTAGAAGTCGGTCTCGAAGTCAACGAGACTATAACTCGCATTCATCTGCTCCATCTGAGCACACTCAAAGAGAGCCGGGGGGGAACCAATCAATCAGCCCTACGATAACCCCCCAAACATAAAGAAGCACGGCCGCCAAGCGAAGAGGGGAAAAAGGCTTCGGGCCCGAAGTTCAAAAAGACCAGGCAACGCCTGTTCCCTTGCAGATCTAACTTAGACGCAGATGCAGATCTGTCACTGGCCACAAGCCGTTGGATTTGTATCTGGTCCCTGACTCTGACCCTGCCTAACCCCTACAGACAGCGAGTAGCGAGTAACACTCCTCAGCCCTAGACTACAGCTGAAAAGAGGCTTGCAGCTCAGCTGAACCCATCAAGTCAAGTCAAGTCAAGTCTCAAGTCTCAATCCTCCGAACAAACGCCTCTTTTGGGATCTATCCCCGCCCTCCATCCGGCGCCACTTGTTGCGCTGTCTCAGCACCCACCCCGACCCCGGGCCCGACACCTTCTCTGCCCGGTGCCGTTCTCCTCCGGGATATCCACTATATCGGACCCCAAACCCTCCGACACCTCATACCCGATCATCTAACTTATTCACTCGGCTGTTTGATACTGGTACTGGCTCGCCATGCCCTATCCCAATGGAGTCCCCGGTGTTCCCGGCTCAGCCCCGCAGCAACCTCAACCTCATCAACCACAAGATCCTTCTGCCATCAAGTTGACTCGTGGCACCAGCTGTGTTCTCTGCCAGCAGCGCAAGGTCCGTTGCGACAAGAACAAGCCATGTGCCAACTGTGTCAAAGCCAAGGTAGAATGTCGGGTCATTCCCCCTCAGCCTCCTCGCCGCCGGAAGAAGCGCCTCCAGGAAAAGGACCTAATTGATCGTCTTAAGAAATACGAATCCCTTTTGGCCGAGCATGGTGTCAAAGTTGATGCCATTGGTCACGAGTTGAGACCAGATGGACCCCCGGGCGATGATGTTGATGAACTCGAGAATGACTTTGAAGGTCTCAAGACGACCCCTGAAGCTAGCTCGTCCCCTTCTGCGTCTCATGCAGAGCAACGGTACGCATCCTGCAGACCAGGACTACCTGCACCCTTCAAGTTACTACTCCTCACACTGTTATAGGACTGGTGGCGGGGCATGGTTTTCTTTACACAAGGAGGTACGTCCACAAATGCTCGTCTCTCTCGTCCATGACAATCCTCTAATCTCTGGTGTAGTTTCGAGCAAGTGAACATATGCTCCAGGACTCATCCGATGAAGAACCTGAAGTAGCCTCTAGCATTCACCGTGCCTTTGATCGCATGTTTGCTACTGATGGTTTCCCCTTCATAATCGGAGGCGCCCCTGGCCCTGTCACCAACCTCCACCCTTCTACGATACATATCTTCCAGCTTTGGCAAATATACATCGACAACATTAATCCGCTGCTCAAAATAACACACATCCCAACGGTGCAAGGGCAGATCATCGAAGCAAGCTCGGATATTGAAAATGCGCCTAAGAATATTGAAGCTCTCATGTTCGCCATGTATCTCATGGCAATCACATCACTTGAGGAGGCCGACGTTTACAAAAGGTTCAGTGAGCCTAAGAAGGAGCTTTTGGCAAGGTACCATGCTGGTACCCAGCAGGCGCTTACAAAAGCTGGATTTATGCGGGTTAACGATCCCATTCTCTTGCAGGCGTACATCCTCTACCTTGTTAGTACATACTAGATGCCGTATATCAACATCTTATGCTAACTTCTATGCAGTTTGCTGTTCGCTGGTTTGTAGACCCTCGCCAAGTCTTCTGTCTCATCGGGCTGGCTGTTCGTATCGCCCAGCGAATGGGCCTTCACCGAGACCCAGCGCAGTTCGGCTTACCACCATTTGAGGTTGAGCAGCGCCGCCGGCTGTGGTGGACACTTGTGGGATACGATCGACGATTAGGGGAGATGGCAGGATCAACAGTCACCGCTCTCTCTACCGGTGGTGATTGCAAAATACCAATGAATGTCAACGATTCAGACTTACACGTCGATGGCAAAGAATTACCAACACCACATTCTGGACCTACTGAGATGCTCTTCGCCCTTACAAGAGTTGAGCTAGCCATGGCAGTTTCAAGTGATAGCAACCGCGACAGCTACAAGATGAACAATCCAGACAAGAGTCCTACGGGAACGCCTGCTGCCAAGAACCAAGCTACCATCCGCCTTGCTGGCCAGGACGGCCCTGCTTATACCCTCGACGGTTACTGCGCTCACATCGAGGGCACGTATCTCAGCCAGTGCGACCCCAAGATTCCCTTACATTTCTTCACTCTCACAATGACTCGTCAAGCCTTGTGCAAGATGCGCATCATCAGCTTCCTTGTTCGAATGCACAGCAACGACGACAACCTCCCGCTCAAAGATGTTGAACGGGACAGTCTTTTCCTACAAGCCACGCAAATGATCGAGTACGACAATGTCGTTCAGTCATCTGAGTCTTTGCGCCCCTTCAAGTGGTACTCTATGCATCACTTCCCTTTCCCTGCCTACATGTTCCTCGTCCAGGAGCTGCGCCATCGCGTCTCCGGGCCCATGGTAGAGCGCGCATGGGACGCCATAGAGAAGAACCATGAGCTCCGCGGGCTTCTCAACAACTACCATAACCCTATGCACGTTGCGTTCGGCGGTCACTTCATCAAAGCTTGGGATGCACACGAAGCTGTGCTTATAGCCACTGGTAGGCAAGTTCGGCGACCGGCCTTTCTCGGACTCTTGCGCGAGCGCGTCGATGCCCGTCGTCGAGCAAGACACGAAAACCGTCCTGATCCCAATCCTTCTCAGGCTCAAATCGGCGTCCCTCGCTCTCAGGTCACGACGCCCTCTTCCACAGGATTTGCTCCTTCTGTTGGTCACATGACCCCTGGGGCCATGCACAACGGCCAGCGAGCAAACTCGGGCTCTGTTGCCTCGAGCGATGAGCCTGGCGAGATGGACTGGACCTACATGATGTCTGGCTACAACGATGCCGCCAGCTACCCCCCAATGGGCGGTTTCGGAAGCTTTAGTGGCGGGTTTGGCGGAGGCGTGCCTGGTATGCCCGGTATGCCACCCGGGATGGGAGGCATGGGTCGTGGTCCTCCAGGTGGTAACATGTTTGGTGGAAATTAAGAACATCAAGTGCAGTCATGACGTGATACGATACGCGATTGTCTGTTTTAGGTTTTCTATCCCCCCACCAAAGTTGGAAATTATTATGCCTCATCCTTGGGAATTGTTTGTTTGCAAGGCTTGGGCGGAGATGTTTTTGGGTTCTACTTATTTCCTTCTTATACATGTACAGCACTCAGAGCGCAAGATGTATTATGCATGGATGATTTTTATGTCTAGAGAACATATACTCGCGGATGCTGTGTTTTGGGTTGGAGCTTGATACGAGTGGGCAACATTCTCATCTTTGTTCACTAAGTACGTAACTTCAACGATCGTATTTAGAAACGCACAGCTTGTCAGCTTAACTTGTCCTTGCAATGACCGAAGTGAGACTCATCATGAGAGATATGCACTATCCAATTTATTACACCCGGCAGATGCGGGTAAGTATCGTAGATGCAGGTGGGGGGGTTTGGAAAGTCGGACAACTGAATATTGCAAACCTCGAGTGAAAACATTCCATAGATGTCTCTAACTACTTTAATCCTTGACCACGCACACGAGAGTGCGCTAATGTTTTCATCCTGAGAAGATCATTTGTACGTGGGTAGGCTTCTGATATCGTCCCTCGAGGATGGCCCTGCTTCTACCCTTAACGGACTGATATTCGAATATAGTCTAGTTAGCAAAGAGCCTGGAGGAAATTTCCACTGTGTCACACTGCCGTTTCCTAGTTGCATATCTCGCATGTGTCGTGGCGGGCTGGTTAGCGGTGGTTAGATGACGGGTCATTGTTTGCTCTTGTGTTGCATTTATACAACTTCAAAACACCATGCGAGGTAACCCTCCACCCATGTCACCTCAGGCGCCAAGGCCAAATGACCTGGCTGTTGGCTGGTTGCACAATTCAAGCAGAGGCACGAGCACCATGCAGGCTGACACTGGTTGAGTCAAATCATTCGAAAATCCATCGCACGGCTGAACTTTTAGGGAATGAACCACTCTGGTGGGATTTTCTTGAATGCCTATGACAATGGCTTCTGCCCCCAGCAATCAATCCAGTCGAGTTGTGCGTGGATGCGAGTATTGTTCAGAGCTTCAAAAACGCTATGCCCAAGCTCATATGCTTCTTCTTCTGTAAGTCCCATGACATCTGGGCGGCCTAGCATGGCATTGACCCATTCCTCAAGAATGTTCTGGGTGAAAATCCCCATCTCCCGCATCTTTGCTTCCTGGTGCCATCGACCGACGGGGGTATACGAGTGCCGCTCATTGACATTGATGAAGCCAACATCGCGTAGTGTTTCAAAAATCTGAAAAGGGAACCGTAAATTCCAACCATATACTGTAGTAAAGGGCCCCTCAATAAGCCGATAGAACTTGTTCATAGGATGGTCGTACCCAGCAGTGTCGTCAACGGAGAATACGAACGGAACGATCTCGTGGACCTCAATCCAAGCACCTGGCTTTAGTTTTCTACGAGTATTCAATTAGTTGATATAACGCCAGGTTGAAAATGGTCCAACTTACTCAAAAGCCCTCTCTAATAGCTGTTTTGGTTTTCGCAAAGTCTGCAGCAAGGCTCTAACGTGAATTAAATCAGCATCTGCATAGATTCTTGTCCACGGGCGGTTTTCGTCTTCAAGGTCTTCTACTCGAAACTCAACATTCGGAGGAGTCCAATGCGGCTGGATTGGAGACAGATCTGTTCCAATAACTCGCGCGCTGGGAAAGTTTTCTGCGACTGCGATAGACTCATAGTCAGCTTGGGAGAGCTTTGGTTGAGACACAGGGACCAACCCTCTTGCGCCCACATGCCAACACCAGTACCAAGATCAACAATCTTTTGTGGGTTATCTCCAATTGGGGCCAGGAAAAGCTTGCCATCCAAAAGATAGTCCAGATACAGCTTATGCTTCAGGCCCTCACGAGCCTGCTCAGCGTCGTCATTTGGTAAGCCGTAACGACCACGCAGAAAGCCTTGATATCGCCTAACAGGTCAGCATCCAGCAATGGGGTCCAGTTCATGGCTGGCAACACACCTTCCGTGTTCGTATGAGTAAAGCTCCCTGGTATTGACGGATGTGAACTCGGAAGTTGCTATAGAATCTCCATAGTCTGACGTTGGGTCCTCTTCGGGGTCATTGTGGTCCATCGCTACGGAACCTCTACTTCGAGTCCCCCTTGAGGGATTGTACTCGAGAGGAGACAATTGTGATGGGAGAAGGATAATACTTGACGAGAATACATGAGCACAAAACTGACCTAGAGCAGATAGGTAGCAGCCAGCTAAGAGAAGGGCAGGACGATAGGCGGTAGTGGGTCAAGCCTATATGCCGGTGACCGATACCCAGACCTGGTCCCGAGGGGAGGTGCGTGTGCCGCAGGGGAAGCCTGTAGGTAATCCTGGGAGAATGATATATGACAAGGAGAGTCGAGAGTAGCAACCATGCCAACGGGGAGTCAAGCGATACGCCTAGCTGGCTCTGATGATAGGGCGTTGCTGAACGAGAAGTTGCACAAGAACCAGCAAACCGGACTGTGTGGAGGGGCTAGTATGTCTTGATGTTCACAACTGGCCAATACAACGCGAGCACGGCCAAGGACGATTTCCAGAAGAACGGAAGGGAGGGTAGGCGGCGCAGGAAGACCCAGAAGACCGGTAATCTGGTAACAAACAGAGACGGCCGGTGCGGGATGGTCTCTTCAGCTGAGCGGCATGGCTCCAAGCCTTCGGGACAAACCGAAACTCTTTTGAGAAGAGCTCACAATGATCAGCGGCCGTGATGTGACCCAGTTGTGACGTGGTCGAACGAGCGAGCTTTGCTTAGGACAGCTAAAGTACCTAGAGATAGATGATGGACGCAAGCTGGCTGCCTTTATGCGCAGTAATAAGGATAGCTCATGGGGGAGAGGGCCGCGCCGAGAAAACGGGGTTTGGGTCAGTCCGAGTCTGCGTCGTGAGTCGTGGGGACTGAAGCTTAAAGTCAGTTGTTCCACTATGAGCATGGATGGACGTGAGTAAGCTGGTCGGTCTTGTAACATAGTTCCAATCCCAACAGGAATTTGGTCAGTCTACGGATAATACAACGATCGATCATGCCATTCTCCCAATCAAGCCAATTCCGTTAGCCGTTTTCACGCAAATCGAGCAAAGCAAGCAGAAAATGAGACCAGCTAACGTTAGTCACCAGTTTTGCTCCGAAGTGGTGCAGGTGCAGGTGCAATTCCGGAGTGGGCCAAATGAAAAGGATCAGTCTCCATTTTCTTTGCGCTGGACTGCAACAGTGCAACAGCGACACTCGACATTCCGCTTTGTTCCTAACAGCTAGGTTAGGTATTACTCCGTCTAAGTTAACAGCTGTGACTAAGGTAGTAGGTAGGGAATACCAAGACTGGCAGGACTGGATGATGTTCGGGCCGTAATACCACAACTGCCGTACTTTACCAAATCATGGGGCTCCGGCCATGCGGGAAAGCCTACCACTTCTGGTGAAACCATCTTCTAGGGTTGTTTTATCTTTGAACAAAAGCTCAATTGAGTGCTGTTGTCAAATCATGCGTCCGAAGCATAAACATGGCCAAGGGCGGTGACGAATAAGAAGCAGAGTGTTCAAGACTGGACCACCTTGACAGCCTGCATGAGGTCAAAGAGGTGCCTTTACTGTGCCTTGTTCCAGCATTAGACTAACCTAACTAGCTAGGCGCACAGGGGGTTCAATGAACCTGAGTACGAGCTTTCGGAAAAGTCAGTGAGATATCCGGACTCCACTTGAGCGTGTTGTGAAGGCCACGCATGTCAGGACTCGACGCCAGTTATCTGGTTGTAACAAAACTTTGATCTGGGCCGAAGATAGGGAGGGGCTTGTATGCCTATTAGCAAAACGTAGAGTGAGGAAAGAAGTTATAAGCAGCTGAGGTGCAGAAGGTAGGTAAGGTAGGTACCTACCTATCTAGTTATCAGTGAAGAAGCGGACGGATAAGCAGATGGAACCTACCTACCTTACCTTGAAGTAAGTTACCTTGTTCCTGCTTCGTTTCCTTCTCATTCTACTGAATAAGTGCTACCTAGAAGAGCTTGGAACTCGGCTTACTCAAATAAAGTTTTAGAATTTACTTACCATATTATTGCGAATCTTGGTTCCAAGAAAACGAACGCTTCATGTCGACAGTATAAATTTCTTGCGCTCTACTACCTAGATAGGTACCTAAGGTAGAATAGAAGGAGGGGCAGGCGCCGTTGTGAGCTCCTTCCGCGTTAGTAGCCAATCTACCTTATGAAGGCGGGAAAGCGAAAGCGCGTCATTCAATAATTGGAAGTCGCGTCGCCAAAAACGCGTCGGCCAAATTGAAATTCAGTTCAACGTCCGAGCAACTGGACTCTCACATACCGATACCGATACAGCATAACGATAACTGTCTATACTCCCACGCTTCAAGCGTACGCTTTTCTTCTCACATGAATAATTTGGTGTATTTTCAACTCAGCCTTTCATCATACCATAAATTTCGACTTCTCGACCTTCTCCTACCCTGCCATATACTTTACGCGGCTGCCCGACAATCGCGTCCCGACTTCACCCCTTGACTACTCGACCTCTATTCGACTCCGAACGACTATACGCCCATGAAACCTGTGGCATATCGACATAGCGATCTGACCGCTTTCACCTGCTCGAAGTCATGTATCTTCCAAGGTCATTGATCTCGAAACTATACATCCACCTCCAGCAAACTCGACACCCACTATCTCCACCAGTACTGATCCTCGTCGCCCTCGAGCCCGATGCTCTTTGTGCTTGCAGAATCCTCACTCGACTCCTGAAACATGATTACATTCCTCACAAGATTCAGCCTGTTGCTGGGTATACCGATCTTGAGAAAGCGGGTCGAGAACTCGTGATGCCTATGATGGAGTCCCAAGGCGGCAGTGGTGGTGTTGTTGTATGCCTTGGTGTAGGGGGCATGGTTGATCTGGGACCACTTCTTGGGCTTGAGCCCGAAGGCGATGATGCTCCCTACAGCGGCGTGGAGGTTTGGGTTATGGACGCTCATCGACCATGGAACCTAGGAAACGTTTTTGGCGGTTTCCCCTTCGACCCTTCAACCGAGATTTCGTCGTCCTATGAGTCAAGGAGCCCCGCTGGAGTCGATGGTGGGAAGATCACACGAGTATTCAATCCTGGTAAAGGCGGTGTCATTGTCTTCGATGATGGTGATATTGAGGAGGATATGGAAACCGAGCGCAACGCGTACCTTGCTCTGATAGATATGCCAGAAATCGATGACGATGGTGACGAACTGGGAGAGACCGACGACGAAGACGAAGATACCGATAATATCAGCCAAGCGCCTGCACATGCAGGTCAAAAACGAAAAAGCTGGTCAGACGCAGATGATGATAGCGACGATGATAGGCCTCGACAGCGGCGGAGAAGTAACTCAGTAAGAGAGCACGACTACTCTTTACTAGCATTTGCTGACATTCTCTGCAGTCTAGCCCCATTCCAGATTCGCCACGGCGTCCGCAGCAAAGAGGTCTCATCTCTATACAACAACCTGATATTGGGCTGTCAAGCGATCCAGTCGAACCCCCCTCCGGAGCACAACCGCCTCCAGGCCCGTCAGCGCGCGCACTACGCAGACGACTGCTACGAATGCGAGAAAAGAACGAAGCCATTCTACACCAATACTATAAAGTTGGATCGTCCTTCTCGGAACCCTTGTCGTCAATGATGTATTCGCTTGCTTCCGAGCTTGGTAGAGAGGATAACGATCTCCTGTGGCTAACGATTGTTGGAGTCTCATCTATGGAACTCTATGGTCGTTCATCGGCAGGCATTGCTGCACCTGTCAGACAAAGCGACAAGAGTCGTCCGACAGGTTGGTTGGGGGTCCGAGGAACCAGAATACGCCAGCTACTCCGTGACGAGGTTAGGCGGTTGAATCCTCCAGAAATTACGAATGGGCGTGTCGCTGTCGAAAACACGGGTGTGATTCCTACTACAGCGAGGAACCCGGAAGATACGGGGATTCGACTGTCCCCTGAGCCTAGATTCCTGCTCATCCGGCATTGGAGTCTTTACGACAGCATGCTGCACTCGCCATATCTCTTCTCTCGCCTCAAGACTTGGAGTGAGACGGGGATCAAGCGACTTCACAAGTTGCTTGCAAAAATGGGAGTCAGTCTTGCCCAGTGCAAGCAGAGCTATACCCACATGGACATGATGTTGAAGCGTGAGCTTAGAGCTAAACTCCTGAAATACGGTTCATTATATAATCTCGACGAGATGGTGCCGTCGGTGGACACGGATGGCAAAGACCGGGCTGGCGCCAAAGATGGATGGGGCTTTGTCCGAAGTTGGGGATGGCGAGCAACACTGAGCGCTCAGGATGTGGGAGTTGTCATTGGCGCACTCCTAGAGGTGGGCAAGCATGCTCAAACTGCGGACTCGGCTGTGACTGCAAGTCAGGCTGCTCGGGACATCGAGGAGGATGTTGAATTTGCAGCTCAGGGACAGGAATATATTGAGCGGTTCTGGGAGGCATATGACGCGCTCGAAAAGTAGGTACAGTCTTGTTCTGGAGTTTGATCCTCGCCCGCTGACTTTCATGACAGCATCGATGCACTGAAAGCTGGTCTCCCCACTGCACAGTTCCTCCACCGCGCAATCTACCGGACAGGGACATCTCTGATCAACAAAAAGCAGATCAAGCACCTTCGTGCATTCCGCATGTGTGTGGTTAAGGAGGGGCCTGACGTGTCGCTTTTCACCCATCCCGCAGCACTCACCAAACTATCACTCTGGATTGGTGAAGCCCTCGCGGAACAAGAGAGGGAATCTCACGGCAAGCTATCACACGGTGGCCGTGGCACACCTCTTGTGGTCGCCAGTCTCAACGAGAAACGAGGTGTGTATGTCGTGGTGGGCACTGGTGGCGGGGGCGGTCCAGATACCACGCTACTTGACAGAGAAGCCGCGAAACAACGGAAAGCCGAAACGGAAGAAAAGCTCAAGAAGAAGGAGGAGTCACGTCTAGCAAAGCAAAAGATTCGAGAGGATAAGCGCGCGGCTCGACGAGACGCTGGTGACGATGTCGACGAGCTAGAGACGGAATCAGAGGACTCGGACAGCTCAGACTCCGATGCGTCGGAGGACGAAGACGTCGAGCATGTGAAGGGCTACGGCCTCAACAAGTTTGGCATCGCGTTTCAAGAAGTAGTATCAGAAACGAACACGCGGGTGCGGATTGACAGCTTTGAGCATTGTGTGGTAGAGGTGAAGAAGGAGGATCTAGGCGGGTTCCTCGAGAGCCTGAGCATGAAGGTTGTAGTGGGTTGAAGTGTGCAACGGCATCGTTGGTTGCTAACTGTAATGATTGTGTACGTGGGACGTCGTTCCGGGAGAGGCAAGCGGATAGGATGTTTACTTTTTTGAGTTGGATATCTTCCAAGCCGGCAGGCAGATAGGAGTAAAGAGGCATCATTCATGATTTGGGATAGATAGCATGCATGGGTGGAACTATGGTTAAGATACCTCGAACCAAGGCTTACCTTGGAGCATATGTTGAGTACCAAACATTTGAAACATCTTGTGTCTTACTATGAATCTGCTGAGTGTGGCCTGGATGAAGCACACTTGGCAGTCTGAAATGGCTGATATTTGTGGTCGCTAATGGGGAAACTTCTATACTTTGACCAAGCATTGGCAAGCGGTAGACATGACTATATACTAGACTAGGTAGCGATGAATATTACTCGAGGTGAGAACGACAAAAGACAGGGGTCAACTTACTTTGTCATGATGCCATGGTTGATCCTGGCCGTGCCCAGTTATCAAAGAACCCAAGAACGAACGTTGAGGGCTTGAACTGGAGCAAGGGTCGCGTAAAAAAAAAAGAGGCAACCAGACTCATGCGTAGCATGTCATTCTGAGCTTCTGCTTGGAAGCTAGCTAGGTGAGGTGAAGCCAACGTTTAGTTAGTCGGGGAGGGCGCAGCAAAAAAGCTTATTGACGATAGAGTGGTTTGGCGCCGACTTGGCGCGGATGCTGGGTTTGGTCATTGTGATTGATACATGAGCGCTACTTTCGGTACTGGGATTATCTGACGACCGATGGATGATAAACATGCTGCGTCTTGCATAAGGTTAAGGTACCTACATCGTACTTGCTCACCTCGGTGAAGCTTAATCGATGTCTACTTAGCTACCTGTGGGTACCTAGGCAGGTGCATACATACCTTACCAAGTCAGTTAGGGCAGCTAAAGATAGATTCCGAGGTCGACAAATACACGAGGATAAAAAAAAAGCAGCCCATATAAATCGTTAGTACTTCCAGAATCAAGAACTCTTAGGTAACTTGATCGGGGAATTATGCTAAAATTCAAAAAGTCGATAAACCGAGTGTCGATTAGAACCATGGACGCTGCCACGTACCGCACAGCCACACGCCGCTCTCTATGTGCGTGCGTGCGTATGCAAGGCCAAGCCTGTCGCCACGCTTCGAGAAGTCGAAAAAGGACACAGCCCCTTCGATATCTTGGAAGATCGTTGCTGTGACCACTACTGCAGCCGCTTAAAGGGGCAGCTGATAGGCCTTGGTCGGACTAGCGGCCGGTCAATTGTGGCATTGGGGTTTCGAGACAGGGGGTTGTCAACTTGATAGACAGAGGTAAAGCAAAAGAGCGTTGGAGAAGTTATATCCGAACTAGTTATTGATTTGAGTAACCCTCGAGTCGTCGTATTCTCTCATCCATTCCATGGCTCGGATTCGTCATTGGAATTGGAAACAAAGAAGAAAACCCAGATCTCCACCGGCAATTAGATGGCATCACCGACCACTTACAAGCTCCAGGGGGTTATAGGCAAGCTACCTAAGTACCTGGTACCTAGGTAGGTACTTATAGAGCCCCGCCCCCACCACACGTGTCCTGGCGGGCAGGGCCACCAAGCACCTCACTGACGACGCCCCTAGGACCCTTACGATCTACTGGAAAATGCGCTGGACGGCCACTGGACCTTAGCTCAACGGAGTTGTTGCCATCTTGGACGGGACCTTGCCTTGGTTCCATTTCTCGGGCTCTCACCCTCTGGCTCCTTCCCACTCCGACTTTGGCTCGCTCACCTGTACTGTAAATACTTACCTACCTTAGGTACCGTATCTAGCGGCCTCCACTCCTACGACGTACCTAAGTATCTACCTGGTAGTAGTCATTCCATCCATCATCTCCTCATGCTTAGTTGTGCTGCACCCTGATTGCATTACTTTACTCTTTTCCCCCCTCCTTGCAACCGTGAACCTCTTCTTTATCTTGTCTTCTTCCACGATAGCGCCTTGAAGTCTTCCTGCCACAGTCGCACGACCCTGAGAGCTTGCAGCCTCCCCCTCCCC